>PVJO010022210.1:0-28522 GCA_004026905.1 Hystrix cristata | reverse complement strand
CAGTGTGTAAATACCTCACTTCCATTATCCGTTCTTCTGTTGATGGACATACAGGGCACTTCCAAGATTTAGCTATTATGAATTGTGCTGCTATAAACGTGGGTATGCACAGATCACAGTAATGTGATGCCTTTAACTCTTGAGGGAAGATACCCAGAAGAGTAATAGCTGGGTCTAATAGAACTTCTAGTTTTAGTTTTTGAGGAATCTCCTACTGATTTCCACAGCAGTGCTCTGTGTGGAACCCAGGACCCAGCGCCTGCAGGCAGGTGCTCACTGCCGGGCTGCACACACCCCTGCCCCCGTATCTGCTCCAATGTCTCACCGCCCGGCCCTTGTCCTAACACAGAGTGTGTTCTAATCTTCACCTCCACCCTCTGCAAGAGCCAGCCCACATCCGTCACCTCAGTTCTGTGCATCGGGAGCCCTGTGGCCACTCTCCAGCCTGGCCTGGCCCCAGCACTCTTCTGGGTTCCCCCACATCGGTGTGTTTCTGAAACCAGAGATGGCGGAAATCATGGCCCCTCTCTGAGGTTTTTTTCTTTTCTATTGCTTTAGCTCTGAGTAAAAGGCTTTATTGCTTTAAGGATTTATGAACTAATATATCAATCAATGGTCAAATATTTATTAACTTTTTTATGAGCTCAGTAACTCGTTAGGTTTTTACCAGTGTAGAATATTTCACCTTCCCTTTAAGAGCCAGAAGTCGCTTGGTATCAGACCAGGCGGACAAGGTGGGTGGGGACACAGTGCCGTTTTTATGGGCCGCCTTTTGACTGGACAGCGCTCGGCAGCCGCATTTGCTGTATATTTGATCATATCTCATAAAGACACTCAGGAAAGAGGACTTTTGATGTCAGATACATCTCCCACGGACAACACAAGATATGGATCAGTGTGGAAATTCTTAGAGTTTAATCTGATTTTTCTGAAGAAGTTAGAAATCAAAATTTCCAGGGTGTAACTTGCGGACACCAGCAGCCCTGTGTGCCGGCATTTCACGTTGCTCTTCTCGACACTCAGGGAAGATTTTATTTGCCATTAAGCACAAAAGTCCTGTGCTTCGCTTGCAGTCAAAGAACCAGAGCGACGGGCTTACGCACGTAAGAGAAGCCCCGCCAGTTATGGGACCGATGCAGACGATTCCATCAAGGTTCATGGTGTGTGTGTATGCACGTGTGTGTGTGTGTACATTTCACAGGAATGCTGCCCTCAGCACACTACAGGAGCTGGGCTGTGCGGCAGGTCTCCGGGCCTCGCCGTCTTGTAAACTGCAGGAGAAAGCCGCTGAAGAAGCCCCAGCCTCCCTCCCAGCCCCTGTGCCGCCCTTCTGTTCTGCTGGCTCCGTATGCTCCTTGAGATGCTCCATACAGAGCAGTCCGAAGCCTCTGTCCTCCTGGGAGACTCATCCACCCAGCACGAGCTCCTGCAGGTTTGCCGTGTTGCCGCGTGTGGTGGGATTTCCCTCTTTCCAAGCTGGCGGCCGTCATGTGTGCATGTCCTCCAATTTCTTCACCCTCTCTTCTGTGGGTTGGCACCTAGGCTGTTACACCCCTGGCGGTTAGGGTTGTGCTGCAGTAAACACGGAGCACATGCATGTCTCCAGCACGTGGATGCGTGTCTCTGGATCTGTGCCCAGTGGCGGGACTGCAGGATCAGATGGGGATCTGTCCCTAACTCATGACGACGCCTCCATTCTGTTTCCACGATGGCCGCACCGATCTACCTCCCCACCGAGACAGTACAGCCCTCCCCGTCTCCTCGTCTTCTCGAACGCGGGCCGTGCTTAGCCTTTTCAGTGATTCCATCCTAACCGCTGAAGCTTTAATTTGCATTTCTCTGGTGATTAGTGACATTTTGCTCTTTTTCATGTATCTGTTGGTCACTTGAAATTCATTTTTGGGAAGTGTCTGTCAGAGTGGTGATTCATTTTAAGCAGAAGTTTATGTGTGCTCTCTTTGTATGATCAGCGTTTCTGAGCAACTGGAGAAGGGAAGACTCTTCTAACCACACAAAGTAGAAATAATACATTTCTGGCAGGACTGAAGCCCAGAACGCACTCCCCGCTATGCAGAAACACAGGTCAGTGCCGGCTTCCCCCCCACACACACACTTCCTTCTCCCACTCTTCTCTGTCACCTCCCAGGACAGTAGTTCATGTCTCTGTTGACTCCCAACCTCTGTTCAGTTTTGACCTGCTCGGTATTATACAGGTTACACCAGTACAGAAGGAGATGCCAGGACAATTTATTCTGGAAATGGATTTCATTTCTGTATGGCTAGGACTTGGATGTACTTTGCTGCCTCTTGGGATGTAAATCATTTAATTCAGCCTCATGTTCTGCTCCTTGGTGAGACCCGAAGCCCGGCCAGGTTTCTGTAGGAGGGAACACAGATACAGACGCACTGGCTGCTGGCCACCTCTAGCTGCACATTTCGTGTCCTCTGAACTGATCCAGTGTATGGACTATAGGCGTCATTACACGGATCACTTTTCCTTCGTTTCAGTGGGAAAAATACTTTTTTATGTCTCTGAGCAAACCAAATACTTATGATGAATCTCTCTGCAGCAACTACTGAAGACTTGGAGAAAAGGAAATCATCCTATTGCAGATGGCCCAGCACAAAGCACTGAACTACACGTTGGCTGAAGTTTCTTTCAAAGCACTTCGTCATGTTAGTGTAGACTTTCTACTCTTCTTTTAGCCTCATGATCCCTAGCTACACACCACATTCCTGTCCACCTGCTTACTTTTTTTCCTTTACTGTTGCCTGCTCTCTCTCTTCTGTTGATGTGGTAACATTTTGTTAATCATAAAACAAACCCTCTGTCCTCAAGAAATGACATCCCAAAGAGTGTTTGGACATGGGTTGGAGCAAAGAAAAGTTCTAGGTTGAAAAGTCAGCAGAGACACTTTGATGAATGTGCCAAAAATGGGGAAATTACTGTTTTTCGAGGAATGTGGGTGGAAGGCTTGATGGGAAGAAAAACATGGAAGCCAAGGATGGAAGATGATGAAGAGGTCAGCCATGGAGGTGACTGGGAAGAATCCCTTGGATTAGAGGGAAGAGCAAGCTCAGAGGTCAGCATGTGTGCTGTGTCCCAGGCACAGCTGGGAAGCCAGTGTTAACAGCTGTATCTAGATGTCCCCCCAAAATCTCACGTGCTAACAGGTGGGGCTTTTCAGTGGTGGCTGGATCTGGGTAGGTGAATGTGGATTAAGGGTGTGACAATAGATTAAGGGTGTGTGGTACTGGATAGTCCACTGATTGGTTTATCACAGTTCTGGTTGTGGGTAATGGGAAGCCCCACCTTGGGTATGAGTGGCACACCCAAAAGGCTTGTAGCCGGGCTGGGATAAAAGGGAATGGGAAGCTCACTGTTCACTGCTGCAGCTGCTTGCTGCCTCCTACCTGCCCTGCCATGGACTATTTCTCCTCTGCCATGCCACTCTGCCATGCCATTCTGCCTTGGAGCCAACCGACTATGGGCTGAAAACTCTACAGACTGTGAGCCAAATAAACTTTTCCTCCTTTAACTTTGAGTTTCCAGTATTTTGTCTCAGCAAGGAGAAAAGTAACTAAGAAGCCAGCTTGTGTGGCAAGTATGCGGCAGATGGCGAGACGACAGTTGGAAAGGTACAGTGCGAGGGGATAGTGGTAGAGATGGTGAAGAACCTTGTGGGATATCAAGAAGCTTTTGCCTGTTCCTCTGAGTGACGTGGGAACCGTGGTGGGCGTTTGAGGAGAGAAGGTAGAGGTCTTGTCTGAAGTGGGAGGGTCTCTCTGTGATTTTCAAGTCATTGTCTTTGCTGCCCCATAAAGAACATGAGTATAAGCAGAGTGAGGGCAGGCAGATGATCTGGAGGAGCTTCCTGACCTCTGAGACTGTCAGAGTATTAGTGATGCTGTCATGAGACTCTGCAACCACCAGGGTGGGGACTAGTGGAGAAGCTGCTGGAGGACCAGGCCTCTCGCATCCTGGCTCCTTTCTTCCTATTACGCCCCCTACAGATCATGGGTGGTCCTCCAAGTCCTGCCCCATCCTTTATACTCTGGGAGTTTCGGTACTTAGCAAACCCAGCCAGGACCCAGCAATAGAAAACATCCTGGAATACAACAGTATCTTCTCTTTGGGGGAAATGCTACCCTTAAATTGCATTTTAATCTTTTACCTCATAGCTTTTTTTTTTTAATAAGGAAATATTTGGCTTATTCTGACTGCTTTCAGAAGAAAAACACGGCAGAAATGGAATGACTGCAGGAACACTAGCAACCCTTGTGCTTTCTGCACGCTAGAATCAGAATCAGCACGCACACACTGGTATTGCCCATGTGAGTTCCTCTAGAAGTCTAAGTTCCTAGTGTACCTTGGTTGGGAACTGAGGCTATGGAAATGATGTGGTATTTATTGATACTACACAGGTAATTCTTGTCCTCCAACCAGAACATGATCATAATTAGAGAAGCAAGACAGTGAGGTTGAAGATGAACGAGGGAGCCCTAGGGGAAAGGAAATGTGAGCATTTGATCAGGAGTGAACTTTTGAGGTAGATATTCATTTGGAAATGCTCAGTAATTAACTGCTATAATTTGAGCAAGGTCATGGTTAGCTAAAATCTGGGAGAGTGAGCAAGGTGCTGGATATGGGGCTGTTTCAAAGGAGAGGTGTCTGTTACTGGGATCTACACTCAAATTGTCTTTATATTGGAGTGTGTGTATGTGTATCTAAGTGGCGTGTGTGTTTACATACATGTGTTTACATTAGTTGTTACTCAAATGTTGAAGTTCATTTTTAAAAATCTGAACTCATTTAGAAAAAGTATGGAGAAGCAAGAAAAAATAGAAAATCATCACAAATCCCAAAACTCAGAATGATCCCTGGTGGTGCAGCATATAAACATATTTCCAAATCCTGTGTCTGCACACATTTAAAAGTGCAAACTGAATTAGCTTGACAGATTGTTGAGCAGAAGAAATAATTTTACAGAATTTCACTGATATATATATATATATATATTCCTTTTAATAAAAATGTGTACCATTTAATTTTTAAAATTTTACTTGACTTTTATTAAAGAAAGTGAAATGGATAGGAATTACTAAACTTTAGATAAAGAGTTTTTCAATAGAGGTAACCACTTCTAAATGACCTCTTAAAGATTCAATAAAAAGAGGTTATAAAACCACATTTCAGGTTCGCTCAGTGCCCTCAGTGCTGTGTAAATTGAATTTCGTTCGGGTTTTCATCTATTCCTAGGGTGCCATTTCTGAAACTCTTTGGCCTTTGGAGCCCTCCACCCTCTTACAAACTCTGGAGCACCCGAAATAGCTCTTGTTTACCTGCTTATATCTGTCAGTATTTAGCACATCACAGATCACAACACAATTGTTCTAAACATTTATTAATTCCTGTAGAGTAAAAATAATAAACCCCATAACATGTGAGCATGAAAATTTTATTCTCTTAGAAAAACTTTGCAAAAAGCAAAGCAAAACAAATCACAGAATGTAAGGAGCCATCTGCCCTGTTTCCAAAGTTCCGGGAGGCCAAAGGCAGGTTGCATCTCTTTAGGGTTCGAGGTGTGTGCTTGGCTGAAGGAGATGAAAATTCAGCTTCCTTTGGCTGTGCAGTTGGCAGCAGGGTTGAATTTTAATAGCCTCTTTGATAACTAAGGATATTCTTTGTCCCTACTAAACCAAAATTGACAGACAGTAGTTTTTGAAGGTGTTTTTGGTGTAGAATCTGAAATCAGCGACCTGCTCCTCCTCTTTTACATCAGAACTGCGGGTCATCCTGCACTTTGTATGGATCTTTTCTCAGGCTTGATTTAGACTTACCAGCAGTGGTTACCAGCAGTGGAAAATATTTTTCGCCAAGTCGCACAGTATCCTCTCAATGTCGACACATTTTTTTACACAGTGTATCACCAGGCCAGGTCTGTAGTACAGCCCTGATCCTGGAGACAAGTCTTTGGTACTGGAAGCAGTCAAGCGTGGGGTGGCAGGGCACATCTTCCTAAATGTTAATTTTCACATGAACGCGTGCCTGTTATCATTTGCAGCAAACATTGCTGGCAAGCGCTCAAGTTTGTGTGTCAGTAACTTTCCATGAAGTCTCCGCCTACGCTGTGTGAGCCCACAGGGTGCTGGCCCTGTGCCTGTCTCGTCTTCTCTGACAAGACTGAGTCCACCAGCCAGAGGCCAGTCTCCTCTTGTGCTGGGATGGTCCTCACCTTCCGCGATCCTGGAATCCAGTGTGAAGCCGGGACTGGCTCACCTTGCTGTGTCCAGGCTCCCGGCTGTCCATGGGGACGCCAGTGTAGTCAGAGGTCTCTGCTTCCAAGGTAGAATTTCTCAGAATTTGTCAGTCAGCTTGTTTCCTGGTTCTGCTTCTGGGAAGAGGTGGGGAAGATTCCACTGCCCTAGAGCCACGCTGGACTTTCCCTGCATTTCTCTGGCGGTCATTTTCCCTGGGGTCATTTCCCTGGGCGGTCATTTTCCCTGAGTTACATGGAAGCTCCTTCTCTGTTGCTGCTAATTGAGTCTCTTGCTGTTTCGGTTGATACTTTTACTCTTTTGCTGACTTCCCTCTTACTATTGCTCACCTCATAAGATACTAGGGAGAGAGGATCTGGGGGTGAGCCCGGGGCTTGCGCCATCGAGTTCACTTCCTGAGTCTTTGGAAGGTGGCCGCCTTCGACTGTGCCTCTGGGCACCATGACTGTTCCAGGAAGTTTGTTTGAAGTGATGATGTTCAGGGACTTTTTTTGAATAGCTGCACTTGGCTCCTTCGTGTTCTAGGGACTATTCCAATGCCCATCTATAAACACGTTGGCATCGTTGCGCCTTGCTTGGCCCAGGCCTGTGGCTCTCTCTGCAGCCCTCTCCCACAGGCTGGTTCAGCAGAGATGAACGTCCAGAGCTGTGACTGTGAGCGCCGGGAGCCAGCGCTCCTGCAGGAGGCTCTGGAATCTCTCTGTGCCAGGATGACCTCGCTTTCCCAGGAAGGATCCAGATGCGGAGCAGATCCTGGGAAAGACATGGTGGTCCCACGATGTTGAAGGCTGTAGCGTCTCCGGAGCTTTCCAGGGTTTGGCAGGCATGAGCCTGCATTTACTAAGCTGGCAGCCTTCCTGCGAAAAGTCACACTGTATTTTAAATGAAACAGCAGGTCCCGGGCCTCGGACACAGCCCCTGTAACCAGGCAGCCCTGAAGACAAAACTCATGGGCTTCTCTGCACATTCACTTCTGGTCCCACGGCAAGACTCTCGGCAAGCCTCTCCCTACTGTCCCCAGGACAGACTGCGCCTTGACGGAGGCCACAGTGGGCACAGCGCACAGCATCTTCTCGTACTGGAGTCCCGATGTGCTAGGCTGCCTGCCAGGGCCCTCGAAGGCCTGTGCGGCACACGGGATGTGGCCGTTCACTGGTGTCTCTCGCATTTCCGGCCCCCTGCAGAGCTCTGCTCACCTAGCCACCCGGGCTGGGGTGTGGAGTCGGATGCCAGTGCTCTCCAGACGCCCAGGCTGCACTTGTCCCCTCTGGTTTCATGTGGGAAATGCCGGCCTGGACTGTGAAGCCGACTGAAAAAGTCACTCTCCTGATGTCCCTCATAGTCTCCCAGATCCCAGTCCTGGGCTTCGGGCCAGAGGCGGAGCCCTGCTGTTGAAATCCTGTCCCCACTGTGCTCTGCTGCTCCAGAAACTGTGCTTGTCTGGGGTGCAGCCCGTGGCGTAGAGACAGGGTGACCGTCAGCCCGTGGCACGCTTTCGTGTGTGACACCACATTCCGACACGTCTCTTTCTGGGGCTTTCCTGCCACGCATCCTCTAGACGTCCCACGCCAGACGGTAGGAAAAGCTGCGATGGCTTTGAGTCACTCCGTAGTGAATTTGACATCGATATACTTTCCTCGAGTGACTTTTTGTCTCCCAGCATCTGGGCAGAGGGGACCGGTGTAATTTTCACAGCAGGCAGGCGCAGCCTTTCTTGATGGTGGGTTTGACACACGACCTGGCCAGGCACCGTTCTGAGGGTTTGTGTCCTGAGAGTGTGGAGGAGATCAGCATTTACACTGGCAGATGACGTGGAAGAGAGTGTCCCTGTCCTGAGTGGCTTCGTCCGGTCAGCCGAAGGTGCACACAGGACAACAGATGGACGGCCCAGGAAGAGGGGATTCTCCCGGAGCACGGCCTTCAAACCCGGATATCTGCTCCCCCAGACCTAGAGCAGCGTGGGGCCTACAGTGAGACCTGGGGCCGGAACCTCAGAGCTGCAGGGTTTGGGCTCGACAGACTCCTCCGTGATCGGGGGGGCTCATTTTTATTGCTTTCACATTCTGTTGCTATAGAGATGGGTAGATCCAGAGATACAGCTGTCGCCTGATGCTTCTGGTTCTCTAAGAATCTTGAGGGATACGACCTGTTAAATGAGTCTGAGAACACAGAGAAGGTGCACGTTTCCAGGCTGGCAGAAACCCTACACTTACCTCCTCTGTAAACTGTTTAAATGGTGCAAGCTTTATTTGGGGATGACAGTTTTGCGGACAAATAAGAGCATGTTGAGCTTCTCAGTTAGCCAGGTCTTGCTACTCCTCGGTGGGTGAGGGTTAGGGAACAACGTAGAAGGGGGCCCACTCCATTCTCAGAAATGCTGCGTCCTCTGGGAGCACCCTGACGGGCCACTCGGCAGTCCGGGGGCCCCCGTAAAAGCTCAGAGAAGACTCTTGGGTGGGTGTGAAGGCCCTTCCAGCGGAGCGGGGTTTGACTTCTAGCTACCCAGGGGCCTTTGGCCATGTGCTAAGTCAGTGCCTCATGAATCTTTGTCGTGAATTAAAATATATGCGTCCAGATGCAATTTGAATACTATGTGGCAGTAATATGCTGTGTGCCAGTTTTATATTCTCCTAAAGAAAGCTGGCAAAAATACAAGTCGGTAATGAGAAAGTATAAAAACAAAACCAAGTCATCCAGAACTAACAGAGTAAATCACTTAAGGGAACATTAAGTCCTAATTGCAGAAACAACACACATTCATCACCCTTTGATGCCACCAGGGGACGGCTTGCGAATGGGCACCTCGCGGCCTGGCACGGGAAGAGCAAACACAGACGCAAGCCAGATGCCAAGCTTCTGGCGGGACATGTGCATCCAGGAGCCCCGGTGGGCGGCACTGATGTCACCACGGTGCCGTGAGGAGTGGACCCCGGCACACGTGGAGGAGCAGAGTCCCACGGAGACGCCGCTCTCCAGTGTCCATTGGAGAGCCGGGACACAGGCAGCTCCTCCGAGCTGTCCAGTCCACACGTGTCCTGAGGGCGGGGTGAGAGCTGTGAATGACCGCGGTTATCCGAGCTTTATTTGAGTGGAATCGGCCTCACTGTAGAGGAGAATTTGTAGGAGTGATTTTTAGAAATAGATCATGTTGCGAATACTCAGGGTTTACAACAGGAAGCTGTGGGATGCATCTGGGTAGCGGCCACTCGCTGCTGCGAGGTGGGGGAGCGCCCTCTCGGGAAGGTTCTCTTTGTGTGACAAGGGCAGATGAGATCTGTGCGTTTAAACCAGTCCCCGGTGAGTGGCTCCTCTGTGCATTAGGTCTGCAGGCTCGGCCTCCCTGCACCTCACACCCTGCGACTCGTGACCTGCGTCTTTTGTTCCCTGGCCTCACTGTGGACACCCCTGTCTCCTCTGCACACCCAGCCCCCTCACTATCTCTGTGTCTGTCTCCTTCTCTCTTTATTTCATATATAAATGAAATCATACAAATCTTATAATATTTTTCTGTCTGTGTCTGGCTCACTTCTCTTAGAATAATGTCCTCTGGATCCACCCACGCTGTGGCAAATGGCAGAATGTTCCATTGTATCTACGTCTACCTTTTTTTTTTTTAATCCGTGGCTCCATTGGCAGGTGTTTTAGTTGTTTCCACACCTCGGCTACTGTGATCAGTGCTGCAGTGCACACAGGAATACAGGTGTCTCTGCAAGGTGGCGACCTTTTTTCCTTTGGGTCTATATCCAGAAGATGGATGGCTGTGTCATAGGGTAGTTTGACCTCTAATTTCTTTAGGAAGCACATGCTATTTTCCATCATGGCTGCCTCCATCTACATTCTCATGGTTCCTTTGTCTCCACCAGTGATTACTCGCCTCTGGCTTTTTGGTGATAGCCCTCCTCACAGATTTGAGCTGATAGTCCCCTTGAGGTCTGATTTTCATTTCCTTGGCTAGTGCTCAGCTTCCCCATATCTTCTTTGGAGATATGGGGAAATCTGTGTGTGGGCCTGTGACTCATTTTCTAATGGGGCTGTTTTTCTGCTATTGAGTTGTAAGAGTTTCAATTTTGATGTTAAACCTGTCAGCTTTCAAAAAAGAACTTGTGAGCACTGAGGAGCCACCATGTGTCTGAGGTTTCTTGGGATTCAGGCTGGGTTTCTGGAAAACACCTCCCCACCATGACTCAGTGCGGTGGCCCAGGGCTGGAGTATGGATGGGGGAGAAGAAAGCAGCCCCAAACACGGAATGGGGACACACCAGCCAGTGCTGGAAGCTGAGCCTACTGGAGACCACTGCAGAGCTGTGAGCAGAGCGTCCTCAGCTGTCACCCGGGCAGGGGGACCTGTGTGCCAGCCACTCCGGTCTTCTGCGGAAGGTAAGCCCAGGGCTCCTGACATCTTCACACTTCTGCTCAGAGGGCTGTCACCACGGCCATGTGGGATTCCAAAGGAGCTGCAGCTGAGGCTGAGCAGCTCGTGTGGATGCTACACCCTGGGAGTTGCCCTCAGAACAACATCAGAGAGATGTGAGGCACGGGGCATGGTCTTTCCTTGCAGATGTCTTGTGGGAGCACAGAAGGGCCCACATGTATGCTGCATCTATCATGGACCGGACCAGCATGAGCATCTCCTGATCTGTTTCTTCTTTGAAAGGGTCCTGTCCTTGCCCTGTCTGGGGGTGGGGCTTGCTCCACTCTGAGATGTCCTGCATCCTTTCTGAATGATGATGTGAGGGCTGGGTTTCTGCTCTTTGGTGACCTGTGCACCATGACAGTGACGTCTCCGTTGTGCATGGTGCTCACAGGGGAACAGGGATGTGAAGTAGCTGGGCATGGGACTGGATGCCGGGGATCCTTGTCTGGACCCCGGGCCAGTGCGGAGGCAACAGGTCTGTGGCCCTCTCCCTCTTTCTGGGAGAAGGTGAGACCTGTGCTGGCTCTTGACCTCAAAGGTGCAATGAAAACGTGCGTGTGCAACGTGCACACACACACACACACACACACACACACATCCCAAAATGCCAAAGCTCTCTGGATTAATTGTAAGGACCTTTTCCATGGTATCTAGAGATGCTGAAGAATAAATGTGTGCTGACTTTAGAGACAGTCAGCTTGTTGTAAAAGAAGAATCGGAAAGTTTTCCTGGGTAGTTAGAAGACAGGCAGGTGAGGACACTGTATTTCTTCTCTTCTCTGACACGTTTTGCTCTTCTAATCATCTGCCTTATAGTCTGGTTGAATGCTAAGCTACTAGAAAATTCGCCTTATTTTTCTCTGAAATATTTGCACTCAAGTTGTTTATTTGTCATTGCAGAAGAAAGGGCTTTGTTCCTCATGGCAGTGAGTCGTATCTTGGATGGCTCAGAGTCTGACTGTGTAGGTAATGAGGCTGACCTGCAGGGCGTGGCCTTGAATGAGGGGTGAACTGCTCAGGTGCCATCTCTTCTAGAAAGCAGCTGTTAATCAGCATTCTGCAGTCACTTGACTTGAAGTATAAAACATATTGCGTTCATTGGTTGTCTCTTCTCAGCTGCACAATAATGTGCTTCCACACCTAAAAGCACATAGATGACCTGTGGGGAAGGCGTGGTGCCTTCAGAGTTGCACAGACCTGTTTCTCTTCTCTCTGCTGTGCTCCAGACAAGTGAACATGGGCTTTGGAAAATGGGGATTCTGGTAGCTAGCAGGCAAGGCTCGTATGAGGATTTCTGACCGCGGACATAGCGATTCCAGTGTCACATATGCCACCAGGAGAAACTAAGTGACAACGATGTGTTGGCTTCTCAGAATAAATTGCCATGGCCCGTGAAAGAAGGGAGGCTGGCACCTGCAGGGAAGTGTCTCCCCACTGCATCAGACTTGCTGGTGGGCCCGTGTACTGCTGTGTGGCCATCCACCCCGGATGGTTTCTGTGGACAAGCTCCCAGAAGCATGAAGGAGATAAACGCGAAGTGAAATGTGGACCTTCCAGGGAATTAGAGCATCTGTCAGTGTGATCAGCTCTAAATCGAAAAGTAAACTTAATTAAAGAAGAGAAAACTCTTGTTGCTGCTGTAATGAAATTCAGGCTTTCAGGGCTGACAAAAAGGAGACTGTACTGAAAGGTCCTTAATTAAAGGATGGAGTACAATTATTCCGCATTTGTGCTTATCATTGTTTATTTGTTTATTGCTTTCAAAAAAAAAACCCAAGCAGCTATGAAATTGAGCACAAAACTGAATCACTCCTGGTGTGCCCCCAATTAACCAAATCCTGGCCCATTTCAGTTTGTGGGTCCCTGCTGCATGTATGAGAAATCGTGATTATGGTCTAGAAAGGGCAGCTGCCGATCGTGCTTCTTGGCACACAGACTAAAACTTGGCTGCTTGGGGTCTCCTGGGGGCCCCTTCTAGGCCTGCCCTGGTGGTTTTGAAGGTCAAGCAAGAGGCTGCAACGTGAACTTGCAAATGAAATAAAAAATGGACTTGGAGTTTGGTGCAGTGATGTTTGGGGCTGGGTCCAAAGACAAGGCCAAGGAGAGTTCATATGGTCAGCAATTATCCAAATGGGTCTGATTCAGCTGGCAGTCCATTTTTCTAATTATTAGATATTTTAAACATATTGGCAAAAACAGACTCAGTTATCTACCACTCAGATTGAACATACATTAACATTTTGACATATCTATTGAGTTTTTCTTAAAGAGATACAATTTTAAATGTCTACCTTAGGTTTCCACCTTATCTCCTTTTTCTTCTCCTTTTCTATGTGGAAGAAGTGAAGAAGGAGATTACTCTATATTATTTAGAGTGGTAGGCAGATTGCACAGTGTGTTCTCATGTGTTAGTTCACTTATACACACAGAAGGCTTCTACATGGCCGTTGGCGAGGCATAGAAAGGATGCGCTGCCCAACCTTGCTTACAGTGGGTACAAATTTAAAGAATCAAGTTCTCCACCAGCAAAGATTAGTTAACTGGTGTGAGATACTTTGTATCAGTGTAAATGAATGAATCTGAATATGGCTACAAACACTATATAAATACATTCCAAAAATACAATTTTGAATGAAAAACGTTGCATTTGAGTTGTTGAGTAACTTCAGAAAAAAGAGAGGAAGATAGGGTTCCGCCGCTTCCCCAGGGGGCTGCATGTGTGAGGCTTGTTTCTTGGCTAGGCGGACCCAAAACAGGGTTTTTAGATGACACTCTGGAGTGGCCCCTGCAGGCAGACTTGAAGAATCATTCCTGGAGAATCGTGTTTAGAAACCAAGATCTGTGTCAGGTGTATTTATTGCCATCGGGGTGTCCCTGCTCCTAGCCCCTCCCAGCAGGGGACTAGAAAATTGACGTAGACTTCCAACATGCCTCTCTAGTTCCGTTTTGATACTATCTGCATATACTAGACTAAAAACTGTAACTCATACTGGAACCTCCACTAGACTCCACTGCAGTCTTCTCGCAAGTTCTCCCTTTCAGTATTTGTAACTTCTTTCTCGACAGTGGTGCGCCTGGCTTTCACCATCCACGGCATAGTTACTTCTCTATTCAGTGCTGCCCTACGCGTCAGGAGTTCCCTAGTTTCTGTCTGGTGCCCCTTTGAGAAATTAATTTATTAACCAGAACATGATGACTGTGTGCAGGTTTTGTCCTGGGCCCTGCGGTGCACAATTAAAACTATTTCCACAGTGATTTAGACCAGTTCTTTTCTTCTCCATCTCCTTCATTGTGATCACATGATTATGTGTTTTTGTTTGTTTGTTCGTTTCATTTTTTGAGACAGGGTCTTACTTTGTGGTTCAGACTGGTCTTGCACTGGTGGCGATCCTCTTGTCTCAGCCTCCCGAGTGCTGGGATTACAGGTGTGCACCCCCACGCCCGGCCTGTACTTTATTTGTAAAAGAGCAGCATTCACTTTTTAAAGTCATATTCGTTTCGGACTCCACCTGCATCCTGGTTTATTTTCACTTATTATTTAGGGAGTCTGTGAATCATGCTGTGACCTTAATCATCAGAGGTCTTGAAGGAGGCTACCTGGGAAGACCAGACGTTCCTCCCAACGCCTCCTTCTGGCTTCTACCCCTTCTGCCCACTCTCTGCAGCTGCAGCGCCTCTCCAGTGTCTGGTCTCTCCTCCCTGTAACGCTTGTGCCCACCGTGCCTTTATTTCCCCTCCTTCTCATGTGGAAGGAGGCACAATAGAAATACTCTTTGATGGTCTCTTTCCCGTTGAGTAACGCATTTTGGTACCGTTGTATAGTACTGCACTTTGTAGAAATATCACGGCTTGTGAAGTCATTCCTCTGTGCACCCACATTTAGTCTGTTTAATATCTTCCAAGTAAAAAAAATCCCATAACGAAACCTTCGTGCATGAGTGTGTTCACATTTTTGGGGTGTATCCTCAGGGGAGATTCCCACGAGCCTTTGCTGGGTCAAAACGTGAGAGCGGCTAGCTTGGCTAGAGAGCGCCGCCCTCCTGTCCGCCGCGGTTCTGGCGCATGCCCACCAGCAGGAGCAGGGAGGGCACGATTCTCACAAGCACTCGGCGGTGCGTGGCCGCCCTTTTTCAATTTCTCCTATCATCATTTCAAGCGTCAATATTTTAACTTTGAATGTTTTCTGAAGGCTAAGCTTCCGCCCATTCCCTAGCTCCTGTGTGTGTACATGTATTATCTCTTCATTTTTTTGTCCTACTTTTTCTGCCAGGATTTTTGTACTTTACCCCTCAATTTTTTAAGCAAACAGACTAAGGGAAGTACAGTGTATCCTTTTGTTCGACAGGTACACACGTAGGCATCATTATTCCCAGCGCTGTGCTAGTGTGACGAGATGGAGGAAGACAGAGCCCTTCGTGGGCATGTGCTTTAGTGGAATGAGATTACCAAGCACTTTATTCTTTTCAATTAAAATTTTGTTTTGAGGTAGTTGCAGAGTTCATATGCCAAGTGAGGAGTAGAGAGACCACGAGCTCTCTCCTGTGGCTTTCCCAATGGTGACATCTGTTCACACAGTGTTGAGATTGGGCCTTCCTATCAGCACAAGGCTGCCACGGTGCCCTGTGACCCCCGCTCTTCTCCCGCGCCCCCAAACCCAAGGCAGCCTGAGTCTCAGCCACTTCATCCGTTTGCCATTCTGGGGATGCTGTGGAGGGGGAATCCCAGAGTCTGCCATGTCCGGGGCTGGCTTCTCACTAGACAGTGCTCTGAGGGTTAACTCAGCTTCTTGTGTGTGTTGATAGTTTGTTATTTTCTGTTGCTGAAGATTATTGCATTCTGAGTGTGTTTAACCATCAGTCCCCACTCAAGGGCGCCAGGGTTGTCCTCAGGATTGGGCTATGGACGAAGCTGCTGTGAATATTCAGATCTGGGTCTTCATAAACAAGTCTTCATTCGTCTGGGTTAAACACCCAGAAGTGCAGTTTCTGGGCCACATGGCATTGACACGTGTAGTTTTTGAAGAAATTGCCAAATGGCTGTCCAGAAAACATAAGGCAGAAAAGGGAGCCAGAGAAAATCAGGCAGGAGAGGTGTCCCCTGAATGACCGCTTTCCGTCTCCTCCAGGCCCAGGGCAGCTTCTCTGGGCATGCGGTCGTGACCTCTGCACTACCCACTGGGATTCTGGGCTCTGCTTCTTCTGAGCTGTGTGGCTTCAGGCAAAGTCGCTCCACCCTCCTGTGCCTCTACTCCCTCTGTAAAAATAAAACGAGTATCAGCGTTTTCCTCTCGTACTCATGTGAAGATGCCAGTGAGTTATAACTACAGTTTCAAGAAAAATACCTGGTGCACACCCTGCTTTCCAGCACTGTTCTTGGGGAGACTCTCTGTCACCTGTGGAATTGCTTTGGCAAGTCTCTTTCCTTAAAGAAACCTGTGACACACGTGTGGGTCTATTTCTGGACTCCCCAGTTCCACTTTTGAGAACAGCACGCCATCCTCACTGCTGTGGCGCTGGAGTCAGTCTGAAGCCAGGAGCACGGTGCTCTCATTGTGTTCCTTGTGGCTGCCTTGCTATTTTAGATCATTTGCATTGCCATTTACATTTTGCAAGCAGCCTGCCAATTTCTATTTTTAAAAAAGACTGATGTAATTTTGACTGGACTTGCATTGCACCTGCAGATCAGTTTGGAAGATGCTGTGGCTTGGATCTTAAATGTCCCCAAAGGCCCATGAGTTAGGGCCCATTGGTTCCCCGCCTGTGGCACCACTGGGAGGTGGGGAAACCTCTGGGGCGGTGCCTCATGCGAGTCCTCAGGTCCCTGGGGATGGGGTGCCCTTGGAGGGACGCCCTCTTCCCCCTTGTTCCCCGGCCCCAAGGTGAGCGGCGCGCTTTGTCCGAGGCTTCACCGCGATGCCCCTTCAGGCCCAAGGGTAACTACCCCTGGATCGTGGACTGACACCCCAACTCCAGACCCGGTACCTCTCCCCTTAGGAGTCGGTCTGCGTCTTAGGGCTCTGTTGATGGCAAGCTGGGAGGTACAGAGGGACCCATGTCTTCATACCGTTGCGCTTCCAGTGCACGAACATGGTCCATGTTTCCACGTCATTCTCTTTCTCTCTCACCTTAAAAGATCCACGATTTAACTCTTAAGAATAAGGCCAAATAAAGCTTCTCACAAATACACTTAATCTTCTGAATATTTTAAAACTCTCTGTTTAAAACTTGTGTTATTCTCTCCCAATTTAATTTATGAGGTCCACTCACTCACACTGAGAAGTGTTAACTTTTTTCCCTCTTCATTGCGCGTGGTATTCACTCTGCACAACTTTGAAACTGTGCAATGTTTCCACTGTTCTAAAATCGTATATAGGCATTGGGGATTTACCTCAAGGGTAGTGTGATTGCCGAGCAAACACAAGGCCCTGAATTTGATTCCCAGTACCCCCCAAAATTGTATATAATGATCCTTTTATGATTCCGCATCCTTCTGTCCACTTATGAATGTGTTTTGGTCTTCTCCAAGAGTTGGAACAGCTAAATTGAAGATGTGTCCACTGCCGATGCTAATGTTTTAGACAGAGTACCTCTGCAACCTTGTATCTGTCTGTCTGTCCCTTTGGGGGCTGTGTGAGGGCTCCTGCTCTTCGAGCTGCGCCAACCCTGCCACCCACTGAGGGGTGTGAACTGGAGTCTCCTTGGACCTTAATTTCACTTCTCTGATTACTTGCAAGATGGAGAGTTTTTACATTTTTATATTGATTTTTCACTTTATCTCTTCCATTAATTTTGTGGAGTTTCCTATTGGATTCATTACACTTCTTTTTTCCATGTTTTAAAAACACGTGCCAGATACTGATTCTTTGCCAACTTTATGTGAGTCACAATGTTGGGTCTGTATCTCCCCCTCTCCCCCTCTCTCCCGCTCTGCCTCTTTTTCTCCTCTCTTTCTCTCTCGTCTGTCTCTCTCTCACACACACACTTTCTGCTACAGTCGATAAACATGTTTTATTTTCGTGTGATCAAATCTATCAATAGATATTTTTTCTGTGTGGTTTCATATCTTGTTTAAAATCCTGTGCTGAGAGTACCGCTGTGCGACTCTTTATTTTGTGTTTATGTTCTCAGGTTTGGCTCCTTGCAGGAATTCTTCTTGTTCCGCGAATGTGGATCTGTTCTCAGTGCAGCGTGTGGACCAACAAGCACTGTCTCCTCTACTGCGCCTGAGCAGTGCCTTCTGTCTGGAGTGGGCCGCCTGCCGTGCCGTGAGGGCCTTGGTGGGGCTCCAGCTCCCCTTGGCCCCTGCCTGCTCCCGTCCTTGTCTGGGGTGCGTTTCTCTCACTTCCTGGGAGCCCTCTATACTTCTCCTGGCTCCCTGTCTATGCATCCCTCCAGCTGTATTCTGAGTCAGTATGTCAGGCTCCAAGAAAGTCAAGAAAAACTCTGCTGGAATGTTGATTTACACTGATTTTTAAAATTTTCCTCCTAGCTGACACATAGTAATTGTACACATCTGTGGGGCACAGTGTGATCATTCAGACCTGTATGCAGTGGGAATTATCCAATCCTGGTAATCCACATGTCTGCCTCCCGGACACTTGCTACTCCTTTGTGTTTGCATGCCACAAACACTTTTCTTCTAGATTTACACTGATTTTTTAATATTAATTTTGGGTAAGATTATGGCTTTAGGATATCTTTCCCTCTGTAGACATGGGATCTTTCTCCATTTATTTAGGCCCACTTCAATTTATTTCAGTAAATTCCTGTTTTGTATCCATCCAGGTGACACACTTTTTAAAGTCACTTATTCCTGATTTTGCACAGATTTTTGGCTATGGCAAATGGCATCTTCTGAAAACATTATAGTTCATATTGCCCTTAGGGCATAGAAAGGCCATTTATTTTCATATATCAATCATGTTTAGCAAACTCACCAGATTCCTTATCGTTTCTGTTTTTTCCTAACAACCATGTTTTGACAAGGTCTGCAAACGTTGACAGGTTTCTCCTCTGCCCCTTGTACTGCTGGGCTCCATTTCCTCTTAGCACCAGTCTGAGGGGCCGCAGAGCAGCGCACTGGGCGGCCGGCCTGTCTGGGGCTGCACACAATCACCGCAGTCACTGTTTGCCAGCGTCCCCCCAGATTGATGGTGCTTTCCTTTGTCGGTGAGCGTGCTCGCCAGCCAGCTTTGCTCACCACCCTTTCTCAGTCCTCCACATCGTCACTGATTGTCTTTTTCTACTTGAGAGAGGTCTTCTGCCAAGGTAGGGAATTTTTTTTCCCAATTTTCTGTCAATTTTTATTTTATATACGTTGTCTATCGTGAGGCTGTAACAAGGAATTTTTATACTTTATGAGTCACCAATCTTCTTATTTACACCTTGGGCAGTCATAACAAGATGTGATGGCCTGGGGGGCTTACACTGCAGAAATCTTTTCCCATGGTTCTGGGGGACCTTGGAGGGTCTGATTCTGACCTGGCCTGGCTGCGGGATCAAGTGAGGACTCTCTTTCTGGTTTGCCATCGCAGCCTCCCCGAGGTCCTCATGTGGTGGGTGAGTAGTGAGCTGTGATGTTGCTACTTCGAGTCGGTGATCTCACCCTGAGGACCCTACCCTCATCACCCTGCCACAACCTAATACTGCCCAAAGCCACCTGTGCCCTCACACCAGGTTACTGCTTCAGCGTCTGTGTTTTGCAGTGACATAATTCAGTCCACAGAAACTTATCTGTAATTATTGTCATCTTCTCCACTTTTTTGCCAACATATCTGATTCATCTGAAGTGTCCTGTTATTAGCATTTCTCTCTAGCACAGTGTGCAACTAGAGATTTAAAGAATAAAGAAACATAACTGTGCTTAGCCCTTATTCGGAATTTTATCTATTTACAGTTAATGTAGTACTAATGTATTTGTAATCGTTTTGTCTTTATTCTCTTGACTTTCCATGTTATTGTTATGCTCTCAATTTCCCTTGTTAATTTTGCTATTGCTGAGGGAGATTCAACTGAGAACAAATATCTTCCCCTCCTGGTTTGGGATACGTACAGTTGTTTCTCTCCTGTCTTGCTCGTAGGTCCTGGGGCCAGAGGGACAGTTGACAAGCGCGTTCCTTACCCTGAAGCGTGCAAATGCCGCCGGCTTCTCTAAGGTCAGTCTGTGCCTTTCCATGGTGCACATTATTCTTAATTAGAATTTAAGCGCTTTTTGTTTATTTTGAAAAGTAGGTAATTTTTCTTCTTATGAACCAGGTGTTTCTTACGATCTTCTCTGAGTGCTGAATAATTCCTTGCTCACTATTTCTTTGTGTATTTGATGCTTTCTTTCTGGAAGTTCTTCGTGCTTCTGCTATTCCTCTGTTGACTTTCTCCATAAGGACGACCATCAGTAACGTTCAGTTTCCGTCTGGCGGTAGGATGTACCGGGGTTCCTGGGTGACTGTTGACTTATGTCGTTCTTGGGCTGATGTGCATTCTCCTCCTGCACGCTGGGTGTTTTCTTATCTGCTGTCTCCAGTATTGATGGAGCCAAGGTGTTGGCTTCCAGTCTCCTTGTTCTCCTTTCTCACATGATAATCTGTGCCCATGGACAGCTTTTTCTTGTTTTATTTTTATTTTAGTTTATTAGTATATGTGTGTAGTAATAATGTTTTTGAGCAGTTTTATTGTAATATGTTAATATTTTCCTTTATTCTTTGTATGACTATTATTCTCATTAATCTAAGATTACACGACTTTCTCCAAATCTGGGAATGTCTTGCTTTTTTTTGTACATAAAGGGTTTATTTTAAATGTTTTAAGAATAGGTAGAGTTACATTATAATTATAAAAAATACTTGCAAAATTCATGAATTTATACTGGGTCATTAGTACTTTTAAAGTATTTTTCTCTTCTACATTTAATTTCTTCCCTTCTGAAAGTTATAATCCTATCTTATAGTTTTATTCACCATATCTCTTAGCCATATATATATATATATATATATAAAATCTCTATATCTTTCAAGTACATATTTTATGTTTTAAGAAAATTGTGGTTTCTCCTATCCTCAGCATCTAATCTGGCATGTAACTCACCTCACATT
Organism: Hystrix cristata; assembly: GCA_004026905.1. Classification (NCBI taxonomy): domain Eukaryota; kingdom Metazoa; phylum Chordata; class Mammalia; order Rodentia; family Hystricidae; genus Hystrix; species Hystrix cristata. The sequence continues at coordinate 7,744 of PVJO010022210.1, read as the reverse complement.
TTGGGTTTTATTTATTACTTTTTTTTCTTGTTTAGAAAACCTGTCTGCTCTTCTTGCACAGTGTTTTACTTTTGGGTCACAGTATCAATTCCCTAGTTTGTCCCTTATAAGTTTTGTTCACATTCATTTCCATTTGTATGCGAGAATCTCAATCACAGTGTTTTGGGGGGCTCTCTTTTCCCTAGTCTTCTGGTCCTTGGGCGTTCATGGTATTTTATAATTTCGCACAGGGAGCTTATTTCAGTTAAACTCTGACGATAGTTTGCTTTGCTGGTCCCAGGCTTCTCTCAACCCACTTCCTCTAATTGTTGAACTTTCTGTTTCCCAGAGCAATCAGAAGAAGTGAATTCGAGCTTCAAACAATCTTGAGGGCAGAATTGTGATCATGGAGCCCTGATCACACCGGATTAGTCTCTTTCACAGAGTTAGTTGAGATTTTGCTGACTCTTGCCTGGTCACTGAGGCTTCAGCCCTTTGAGGTACAAACATCATGCAGATATTTTAATTGTCAGTCTTGCCTTTCCTTGACCCAGTATCATGTTCCTTACTCCTGTTGTGACTGGTAAAATCCAACATGAATCACAAACTGGCAAAAAATCACAAATTGGCAACTTTATTCCTCCCTTAAAGAATTCTTGCTGCTCACTCTTCTCATTATTTTTAGCTCTCACAGACTAATTTCAATTTCTTGTTAATTTGGTTCAAGGTTTACAACTTTTGCTTTGTGTTTCTTTTAACCGTTTCCACATTTCTGTGTGTTCTACAGACACAGAATTTTCCAAGATAGTGTGTTTGCTATGTTGCTTGAAATGAAATTTAATTTAATACAATCCCGTGTCACTCAAGAATGGGGGCTGTTCTGAGGAGTGCCCACATTGCTGAGGACTGGTCGTCTGAGCTGGGCAGTGCCACCAAGTCTGACCTTGAGGGTGCCCTCGGGCTGCCTTGTGGCCTCCTGGGACCACCCGCTGTGTGACAGTCCATGCCTGTGGGACCAGGTGTGAGAGACCCGCCTGGTTATTCTGAGTCTGTGGTGTCTGGGCTGTGCTGGATCTGGGTTAGTCAGGGTCCGGGGCTGTGTCCTGCTGGAGGGGCCTGCGTTGTCATGTGGACAAGCCACCAAAATTAGGCAAAGAACACTCATCCCACTGACGAGGGAAAGAGGAAAAAGTAAAACCCAGTATTTTGTAAAATTAATAGGCACTAATAACAAAACAAAATATAAAAATTAAATAAGTAAAATGAAAAAACAACAAAGAGAGAAGAAAGAAAGGAAAGAAAGAGAGAAAGAATGAAAGAAAGAAAGAATGAAAGAAAGAAAGAAAGAAAGAAAGAAAGAAAGAAAGAAAGAAAGAAAGAAAGAGAGAGAGATCCGAGCCCTGACTCAGGAACTGCTGGTGGTAGCCCAAGCAGCTGCAGGCACAAAATACCTCCTGGGCTCTGGGAGAAGGAGAAGGAGCGGGGAGGGACAGGCAGGCAGGCAGGCAGACAGACAGACAGTAAAAATAAATGTGTAACTGCGGGAGAACTGAGACAAGACGCAGGACACGACGTGATGAGTTTGTGGAGAGGTCCAGCCGAGCGAGTTCAATCTCTGCCCTCCCTGGAATTCCAGGAGTGTGAGCGTCCATATCCCTCCAGGGCTCAGTTTATTCAACTGTCAAACTGACGCTGGGCGTGCCCGCTTCCCAGGACCCTTACACAATCTCTGTACCAGCGGCGGAACCTTGCTTAGAGTAGGGTCCGTGACATAGTGCTGACTCTTAGCTATTCTCACTTCAAACTACAACCTAAAGTTCATGCCGTGCTGGACAGCGCGCCTGTGAACAGCAGCATCCTGCAGGCTCTGGGCCTGCCAGGTGTGTAAGTGTGTGTGTGTGTGTGTGTGTGTGTGGTGTCGGCTGGAGTCTGGGGCCCTCCGTCCTCTGTTCAGCAGCTGATCAGTGAACGGTACAGAGGTGGCTCTGAGGGTAAGTTGATTAATTCTGTCCCTGGGAGGGAAACAGGGTGGAGAAGAGGAGGGAGGATCACATTTGGAAAGAAGATGATAGATTTCCTTTGTGTCATGGTAAATTTAACCCCTGCTTGGAGATGACCATCTGGCAAGCAGGAAGAAAGGTCTTGAGTTATTAAAGATGGCCTGAGTCTTGTGAGCTCCGGGTTCTGATTCAAACGTGTTTCCAGTTCAGGATTTCTTTGACGCTTCTATTACTATGCAGAATGAATTGCAGGGTGTTTGAGAAGACTGATGAATGCAAGGAGGAACGTAATGCTTCCTCCAAGAACCCCACAGATCACCTGGAAAGGGCACTACTTCCTTCTCTTATTTTCCTTCAAGTTCTTATACACCCCCACCCCGATGAAGTTGAAAAATGACGAATGTGCTCTTGCCCTTCAATTGGACACAAAGGACATGAAGATTCCAGCGAACATTAACTTTCTGCTTTACAGAGATGAGGCTTGTGCTGGGGACTTGCTCAAGCTTGTCCTTTTAATGAAACACTTGGTCCAGACAGTTTTGTCATTAAGAAAGTAATAACGAACTCCTTCGGAAGCACAGAAGGAGGGAGGAAGGGTAACACCTGGTAGAGGACAGAAAGCAACTGGGCCATCCTCGGTGGGCATGGGTTTCCTTTATTCTCCTTGAAGTCAGCCGCTGTGATTTTAACGCCTTTGCTTTTCTCTTTCTGACCACCAGGGCCTAAGTGAGAGGAGTGTAAACTTACCCTTGGATCAGACATTTGGGCCTCCCGCAGCTTTGGTCGGAATACATCCCACTGTGCCTGCTCCCCAGCAGGTCCAACGCTCCAGGGACTCCCACGACTCCACTTCCTAGCCCGACCAGGGATGACCTTTAACTGATAGAGGAATTTTTAGCGTTTGGATTTGCTGATTACAGCTTTTAGCTCCTTAACGGGAACAGAACTGTGGAATCGGAAAGCTCGCCCCACTTGCCGCACGTGGAATAGAGCTGTCAGTGCTGTGGGAAGAGCAGCCCCCAGGAACTACTGGGGAGACGTGGGTTAGCCCAGGAAACCAGTGCTGTGGAAGGGTTCCTGGGGAATCTCAAATTTATTTCACCCCTAAACCTGTCTTTACCTGGTGGCAAACCATAGAATGTAGTGATTTCCCACACTCCCGAGAGAATACACAGCCATGTGCATAGGCTCGCAGTGGGACATCTCACGGGCACTAACGTAAATTCTGCAGTTCCTGCGATGGCCTCAGGTGGAGAAGCCTTGACTGAGCAGCCTCCTCCAGAACTGAGTGGAAGACGGAGTTAAATAACACGCGGCTTTGACCACCAGGGAACTTGCAGTTACTTGGCAGACGGTGTAGCCTTAAAGAGACTGTGAGGGCTGGAGCTGCTTAATTTAAAGGACTCACAAACAATAAAAACCTTTAACACCAAGGTAAAAGCAATAAAATGAAATTTAATGAACTGTTAATTGACATATACACAGTTGCACAGAAGAAAGACAATGTACAGAAAGACAGTAACATCTCCGGATCAGAAGAGCTTCAACACCCCGAATTCCAGCTCCAACGTGGGAGCCCATTACACAGTTCTCAGGGTTTGGGCAGGTCGCCTGCTCCACAGGGGAGACTCTGAGGACCCCCTGCCAGCGAGGCCCCTCAAAGAGCAGTCGAGACAAAAGTGGCAGCATCCCGACTGTGTGTGAGACTGGGGGCAGAGTCACAACCCCGGAACTGGCTGACTGCATCTTCTAGGCAAGGGGAAGACCGTCCATGGGAGCCGGGCAGGCTCGCAGGAGTTTCCGCCCGTGTCAGGTGTCTGCCAGGCACGCCGACTTCTCACCTCCAGAACAAGGTCACGGCACTGCGTCAGAAACAAGGAAGATCTTTCTATACTTAATTTGAACCCTTCAGATGGGAAAGTAAGCAGGCGATCATGACACAGGCAGTGAGGGGGCGAGCCAAGAAGGAAGACAGGAAACCACTGGAATCCATTGGAATTTGCTGACAGGGAGCCATCTTGGGAGAAAGTGGAGAAGGACTTGCCTGGGAAGCATATCGTGACGTGTATTTGATAAATAAGGAGAAAATGGTGCTGGAGGTGGCCTTGGTGGGTGGACAGGAACGTTCAGGGACCTGCTGCAGGCAAGATGGCCTGAAGCGTTCAGAGAAACAGAAGCAGGGCGAGGGATGTGAGGTGCTCCAGTGATCAGGCCAGAGGGCTCAGCCGGGGCCATGCGGCCTTCGTAAGGAATTTAGAATTTTGCCCTAGGAGTATCTGCAGAACTCTAGACTTGCCGTGAGAAGTTGCCTGAGGGAACACAAGAGCGAAGAAAGTCATCCCGACTATGAAGTGGCATCTAGGAGTGTGAGATCGAGTCTCAGGTTGCCCAGTCGGAAGTCTGGGCTTCACCACGTACTAAGTGCTTACCTTCAGAAAGCTATCTAATCCCTGTTGCTGCACTGCATTTCCTCACTCGGGAAACAGAGAACATCACACACCCGCATGGTGGAGACACGTGAGGATCGGATGAGTTGAAATGAGGAAAGGACGTGGCTCAAAGCTTGGCACCAAGGATGCCATGCGACACTGTCATCGCCAGCAGCTGCAGCATTGTTCCAGGAGAAGGTGTCCTGGTTGGGAGAGAGAGTTTGGCACCTGGGCTGGGACTCCGAGCTGGCACGCGTGACCGACGCTTGTGGGTAAGGGTGGCTGGTTAGGCACCGGGAAGGAGGCGAGGCTGCCTTGAGCAGCAGATGAGAGGCGTCCTCAACATCTCGCTGTCCGAGGGGCAGGAGGACGAAGGCTTCGCGCGCATTCTGACTTGGCCAAGCCTCCGTGTGAACGGGACAGGATACAGCTGGCTGAGAAGACGTACAGCCCAGGACACAGGTGCTGACACAGCTCTGATTCCTGAATCTGTTTCCCCAAATGCCACCTTGCACTCCAAAGAGGTTTCGGTTTTCTATGTACCAATTTTATCTTTATATAATTTTGTACATTAGATGAGACAGGTGGCTGGCCTTATGTCTGTTTTGTAGACGGAAAAGCTGAAGAATGAAGAGATCACCTGTCCCCAAATAAAGGTGAGAGAACAGCAATAGAAACTGGCCGCATTTTTGCTCAGCTTTCCCTCCAACACCATTTCCACACTCTCCTGCCTTACAGTGTGCTTCAGCTAAGCATCGGCAAGGTGGCGCATGCTTTTAGATTAATGCAATTCACTCAAGTCCCACTAAGGATGTAGCAGGAGGCTTGAGTTATTCCCAGTCTCCCCGAGCATTCTAGGGTAGACCAAATGGCTCATGCATTTCTTTTTTACTGTGATGTTTTCCTCCTGAAACAATTTTCCTTAAAAAATGTCATGTTTCTGGAGAAATACTCCCAAAATGTTGGCTGGCTCTCCTTTACTCTACTGCCCCAGTCTGGAGTCCTCCTGTCTGCCTTTGTCTCGGTTTCCAGTGGACCAGACTCCTGGGTGTGGGATTACTAATCACTTTCACCAGGCCCTGTAGTAGCTGCTGAGACTTGTCATCATTCCCACCATGCTGTGTGAACATATTCCCTCCCCATCCTCAGAGTTAAGGTCCCGACTCTCCCGCCAGAGGCCACAACCACAATTAGTACCAAGCCCTATTGTATTAGTTAGTTTTCTCTCATGGCTGAGACAAAATGCCTGACACCCAAAGTCAAGGGAGGAAGGTTTATTTAGCTCATAGTTTGTAGAGGTTTCAGTCCACAGTCAGCTGGATCCAAGGCAGGGTGGCAGGGCAGACAGGCAGAAGGCAGCAAGGTAAGCAAGGGACCTAAGCAGTTTCTTTCTGCCCCTTATATCTTATCCAGGCTGCAGGGATTAGGGTGGTGCCAAACCAATCAGTGGACTGGTTTAGTAATCACATGCCCTTCATCCCAGCATCACACACTCTAGATCAGCCACCTCTGAAATCACCCCATCTGAGATCACATGAGGCTTTGGGGGACATCTAGACCCGAGCCACAACATCTACATATACAGTCTTTCCGAGGAAGTCAGGAACTTGCACATTTTCAGTGGAGTGCACTCTGGCTTCTAAAGCATATCAAAGTCATGGTGTCACTACTAGTGTGCTTTGGGAGCACTGCTAAGTAAAATAAGGTCCGCAGAACACTAGTACTGAACTTCTGGCTGATCTGACTACCCGATGGCTGCCGGGAACAGGTGGCACACACTGCATGGGGATGGAGCAGGGCAGGATTCATCCCGGGAGGGCCAGAGGGAACCACTGGGCAAGGAGTACCACTGAGCAGGAGTCCTTGTTCCTGGAACTTCCCATTCAGCGTTACTGGATCAGGTGACCACAGAAACGGAAATGGTGGAAAGGGGAGCTGCAGCTAAGAGGGACTCTGTGTGCTCCAGGGACAGTGTGAGCGCTCGGAATCAGTACACGCCGGACCCTGATGTTCTCCGGATGTTATCCCACAGGGAGGAAATTAGGGTGGACTGGTGCACGCACACACACACACACACGCACACAAACACATGGTGACACACCGCTACATCCTCCAGACAACCGAACATGGCCAGTGTTTGTCACTAAGAAAAGAGTGCACATTTTCTTCTCCACGGCTATGCACTTCGGTGCTATTTACCTGACACCATGTTTCCTCTGCCCGCCCCTCCCCCACCTTCTCTTCTTCTTCTCATTGGCCCACTGGCATTTCTGGATCCTCAAGGGGAAGCGGCAGATTTCACCAGGACCTGATCAAATCCCAAGTGGAAGATGAAAGAGTAGCGCAGGAGTCAGTGCACACAGCAGTGAAACTCAAGTAGATTTGTTCTTCTCTGCCTCGGAAATGGGATCTCGAACTCCTTTCTTGTTCCTTACATGTTTTTCTTGCTTTCTGGAGACACTACAGAAGCTCAATTACTACTTAGGAAGTATGTTCATTATACAGGTTAAGAAAACTGGTTGCACAGTGCGTGATCCTATTATGTGAGAAAAGCAAATCCCAAAGGATATACCTGTACATCTGAATGTTAACAATAGTTTACCTATTTTAAGAGGCATGATTTTTTGGGGGGGTACTGGGGATCAAACTCAGGGCCCTGATTGGCAGGCAAGTGCTCTACCACTGAGCTAAATCCCCAACCCCAAGAAGCATGGTTATTGAATTTTGTTTGTTATCACTATTTTTGACTTTTACAGTGAAAGGACTCTATCTGTATATGAGTGAAGTATTTGTTCAGCATGTAAATTCTATTCTGTCATTAAACAGAATTTACTGCTAGATTTTTTTTAACGATATACAAAGTATTACCTGTAAAACATCTTCTTAGCCAACAGACCAGAACTGACATCATCAATCGCATTAGTGATACCAGACGCCACCTATATAATGGCTCGAGAAAGACGCTATATCACCATTGAAGAATACTTGCCCAAAATGCGTAATTCCAATTGAATTGTGTGATGAATCTGAAAAACCCAGGAGGAACGTTCTGGCTTGCAGTGACCTTGTACTCTCCAAAGAGCCAGACTCCAGAAAGGCAGAGGAAGGCTGAGAAGCATAACACTACTGGGTTGTGTCCTAGAAAAAACAAGGAAGCATCTTATGAAAGGCAGTCCTGGGGTAACCAGTAATCTTGGAAGGTGGAATGCATGTTGGAAAATGGTGTCAAATTGTCTGAAATTTATATAGTGGTTATGTAAAGAATGTTCTTGAGTTTAGGAGATAAAAGCTAAGTTTGTTAGGAGCAAAGGGAAGATGTCTGAAGCTTACTTTCAA
>PVJO010022209.1:0-28510 GCA_004026905.1 Hystrix cristata | reverse complement strand
GTCACGGTCTATCATCTCACCACGGTCCCTCATCTCGCCACAGGCCATCGTCTCGCCACAGTCCCTCATCTCGCCACGGTCCATCATCTCACCACGATCCATCATCTCACCACGGTCCATCTTCTCACCACTGTCCCTCGTCTCACCACGGTCCCTCGTCTCACCACGGTCCCTCGTCTCACCAAGGTCCCTCGTCTCACCAAGGTCCCTCGTCTCACCACTGACCCCTTCCCAAGCACGGACGCAAAGCGGGCCTGATGCAGGCTCCTCCCCACGCTGCCTCGCTCCTCAGCACACATCTCGGGGTCTCTGGCTGCTGGCAGTAAGCGACACTGAACTCAAAACCTTCCGGTGTGGTTGCTCGTTTAATTTAGAAATAGAAACATTTTGAGAATATCTGAGTCTGTGTATCTTAGCAAACATGTCAGTAGTATTTATTTTACTAGACCTCAGTCTTTATTTAGATCCTTACTAATCACTTTTCTGGAATTAAAAGGTGTTGTTTTCATAATCACCTCTAGTTCCAACTCCACAGTGACATTCCTTTCTCCCCCCTCTAGTCTTCTCTGAGAAATTCTAAGCAGTCTGCATGGCCCAACTTCCCCAGGGAAGATTTAGGATGAGAGAGAATGCAGACGAAGAAGAAAAATTCCAGTTGTAAGACTTACAGCCTTGGAGAGCCAGCTGGGCATCGTAGTGTCATTGAAAAATACTATTATTCTCGGGAGGGACAACGTGACACAATGAAAGGCCATAACATGTGGAGTACAGAGAGGAGTTTCAAACCTCTGTTCTACCACAAACTGGTCAATTTCTCTGGCCTCAGTTTCTTTATCTGTAAAATGAAGGGCCTGGATATGATGACCTCTCAGATGACTCTTGGCTCTAATATTCGGAGATGCTAAACTAGCTCAGGTCATTCGGATGGCAGAGAAATGAATGGTGATTCAGGCTACCATGGCAATTCATATTTTATTTATTTTTAAATTATGGAAAATTTCTTTGGGCAGCTACTGAGGCCCTATTCACTGCAGAGCAAATGCCCATAATTCCAAAGCTATGGCATTAGGCATTAAATTTAGAAAATAGAAAGGGAATAAAATTGTGCTTTTGTGTTTATAGCTTTATTAATAACTTTTGCTTCATCAATAATGTGCTACATTGTTCAACCCCAGAAGGCAAGAAAATATTTAGCACAGGAAGAAGAGCATAAATTAACATTTATTGGCTACCTACTATAAATTACCATTTATTGAGTACTTATAATAAGCCACATACTAGGCCAGAGATATTTCTTATGTTCTTTCCTTTCGTATTGACACTCATACCAAAGAAGTAGGCATTATTTCCCCCATTTTATAGATGAGAAATCTGACACCCAAGAGAATGTAAATTGTTCAATGTCGTATAATTAGGAAGGTGCATTTGTACCCGGGTTTATCTAATATTTTTCCTACTGTGTCACTCAAATACTCTGGCTGAGTACAGAGCTTCCCACTCACAGAACTAATCAAACAACGATGGGTGCTTTCAGAGCAATCATCATCCTGGGACTGGAGCATGAGTGATCAGGCTAGGTGATCTCTAAAGTTTCATCCAAACTGACAGGCAGCAATCCTGTAACCTTACATCGCTGTAAATAGAGTAATAAGCAAATACCACACGTCTTTCCAGAGAACAGCAAAGTATCATCCCTTTTCCTTTTTAGTGTTTCTCATGATTGTTTTTCCAAGAAGAAAAGCATCTTTCTCAAACTCAGAAATGGCCACAACTTATTCCTCAATTACTACCCTTGTGCAATTCTCTAGATGACCCACTACAGCCACAGAATTATTATTATACATTAAAACTTCTCAACAATTCTACCTAGCAGGCAGACTGAGAAGTGTGGAATCTGATTCAATAGTGTAGGAAATGTCTACCTGCAACTCCCAGTAACATCAGTCTGGGCTGCCCCACCGAATAATGAGCTCCCGCCTTTCACTCTATGCATTCAAGGAGGTGCTTAACTCCCACTTCTGTAGGAAGCCACAGCCGCTGAGCCCAAAATAACTCTTCCTTCTGCTTTCTAAACAGCCATTATCTCTGAAATTCCTGTAAGGTGCTTTGAACACATTTGCGTTTGCTCCCTGTATAGGAAGTTGAAGACAAGGCTACGTCATAAGCAACTTTATGCAATAGAATGTTCCATAGGATGACCTCACCTTCATCTTCATTATGTTAGCATTTCATCTTGAGAAATTCCAGCTATTTCTCCAACAAATGGGCATCTTAAACTAGGATCAGGACTCTGGGAGCGAGTCCTCACTGGGAAAGAGCAAACAAAGCAGGCCCTTTAACGGCCTCCTCTCAATGTGTCAAGCTGATCCCCAGTGAGAAGCCAGGGAAAGCCACTTGGCATCAGACAGCCTCCTAGGAAGAAAATGACCAGGACTCGGGTCGTCTCCACGTGACATCAACCAGGAAAATAAAATACTGAGGTGAGGAAAATGGAAAATTTGAACCAGGGGCCTGAGTTCATATCCATAGTTTGGAGACTCAGGGAAAGACGGGTTTGGACCCAGAGTGCGGTGAAGACCAGAAGTCCCTCCAAGCCTGGTCTTCTTATGAGGCTGTCATGTATCAGGCACAAGGGCCAAGTGTGTGTGAGTAACCTAAATAACCAAGACTATCTGCCACTCACTGCTTTAAGAACTTGGCGTATATTAAATTGTTTAATTCTTAAGTTTAAAAACCGTACATGGTAGTTACTTTACTACTGCTATTTTATGGATGAGGAAATTGAGGATTGGCGAGATTAAGTAATTTGCCCAAATTCACATGGCTAGCAAGTAGTAGAGAAAGATAGAGCTCCAGATGAAACTCCAGAAAGGGACACTCCTAAAGGGAAATAAGGAAATTCTTATGAATAAGAATAGATGGAGGCTCAATGGCTAAATGGACACACCAAAAGGATGTGAGCAGGAGTACTGATAGCTGGAAAAATAAAGAAAGCAAGGAATATGGCCCAAAGGCCAAACCAGGACGGTGACGAGAAGACAGCTTGTACTGTCAGAGCAGAAGTGGCCCAAGAGAAGAAAACCTACAGACAAACATAGGAGTGGGTACAGGGGAAAGAGTGGAAAATCAGTTCAAATGAATGGGTAGAGTGGTGGACCTGAAGGGGCAATAGCGAATGAACTGGACCAATTCTAAATAATATGAATCGACCAATTCTAAATAATATGAACCATCCAATTAAGTTGGGGTGGTGTGCTGCCGTTACGCTCAGAAGTAGCAAGGGCAGTGGGAGCCTTTCTTATCTTCATATCAGGCCAAGCTGTGGCCAACAGTCTGGGAGAGATGACCTCTGGTGGGTTAGCAAAAGGGCTCACCATGGCAGACAGTTTGGGCTGTCAAGTGTGAAAGCCACGGCAGAGCCTTCAGTGAGCCCTTCCTCAGAAGCCAGGCCTCTGCCTCCAACGCACTCAGATGCCTGGAGGAGCCGGCTCTCCCAAGCGTCAATCACGGGCTCTGCGAGACAGTAAGTGCCAAGCAGTAGCACAGAGAGAGCTCCAAGCTTAATGGATGTGAGTGACAACTGATATCTGCGAAGCTCCTCTAGATTCTCAGCATGCAGGACAGAAGTGCAAAGGCACTGCCTTGGGGGTGCTATGGAGCCTCAGGTGAGGCCCTCCAGAAGCCAAGTCCAAAGCTTCCCGCTGGTCCCCACTGGGATTAACATAAGCAGGCAAGGAGAACCTGGGTTCGGGTCCCGGATTTCCCTCCAGGAGTTCGGGCAAGTCCCTTCCCAACTGTGAGCTTCCACAGGGGATACGTGGCCTCTAAGCTCCCTTCCTAGTTTGTCTGTTGTGATTATTATTGATACCAGTGTGCTAAAAGGTACAGATCACCACATCTTTGAAATATACTTCCTTCTTAATTTCTTGGTATCACTTTAAAATAAAATCATTTCGTTTAAAGCAAAATTCTTATCCTTTATGCACATTAGTATTTATGAAAGTAATATGATGTTTGGTATTTGCTTTGAAATACTTGGGTTCCACCCCCACTCCCCAAAGGAAGAAAGTGGGTAAAATATAACTGGCAAAGTTATATTGTTCAAATAGAGTAATAAGTAAGCGGAAGTTTATTAAACTATGCTATCCACTTTAATGTATGCTTTAAAAATTTTCACAGTAAATGTTAAGAACAAATAATAGAGTAGAAAATAAATGTATTCAGTGGCGAAGTCTTTCCCTGGCCTCAGATTAAAACTCCATGACATGCTTGCTCACTCTGAGATAACAAGCAGTTCTACAGGCTCCCAAAGTCACAAATGCAATTTCAATTCAGAAATGAAAATGCCCAACTGGAGGTATAAATTGAAGCTTGATCATCATTTAGTGTTGATCTTTCATGTCTCGATTCTGAGCACCTTAGACTATGGTAACCCGCAGCAGGAAAGGAGGAGGGAGGGGCTGGCCAGTGCGCCCTCGGAGTCCCCGATCTGCTTCTGTTTCTGAGCTAATACAGGTTTGCACCCTTCCTCCTTGAACCCTCTGCCCCAAATAGAGGCGGCGCAAGACGGCAGAGGAAGGAGAAGAGGCGGGAAAGGGCATGCTTGACAGTGCAGCAAACTGGCCTGGAGGTCTCCAGCTCTCGCAGATGTTTGAGGTCTGTCTTGGTCTAGGGGCAATTTTCAGACTCCAGAGCAGAGCTCCCAAGAGAAACACAGTGAAGACCAGGAACCTGAGCCGTGTACATGACTTTGGGTTTTCTAGCAGCAACACTTTATAAAGTTAAAGAGAAATAGGTGATCTTAATTTAAATAGTAATAACACTACATTATTTGACATAACATCTAAAATAGTATCATTTCAACACGTCATCAATACGAAAATGCTAACACCTTCTTTTCCATGAAACTGAAGCACATCTCAAGTTGGGCCCCAGATGTCAAGTACTCGGTAGCCACACACGTGGCCAGCAGCTTCTGTATTGGACAGCGCGGTTTCAAAGGCCCCTCACATCTCGGGATTTGCTGCCACACGGGGTAACCTGACTGCACACCCCGGTTTGCCGCAGGGAGCACTGCTTTAGCTCTGTGCCTGAGCTGTGCTTTTCCTGGAGCTGGGCCACGAACCACATGCTCACCCCACCTGCAGCTCCCTCTTCCTGCTGGGAACTTGTGACTCCTTTTTCCTTGGAAATTCAGGAATTCTCTGCAGGCTCCTGACTTTTGAGTTCACTCTGCCCCTCTGCACAGCCCCCAAGGCAGAACCGGGGAAATACCATGGCAGCTTTCTGCCATGGGGCACAGGACATCCTTACAGCATGCAGCACCCTGGGGTGTGGGCTGATTGCCACACAGGCCCTCTGCCCACTTGTGGCTGGCCCCTGGCCTCTGTCTTCCAAGGAGAAGAGTCAGACCAAATCCCACAACCTTCTAACCACAGGACGCACCAAGGAGGCTGGTCTCTGTAGTCCTGGGTGGGGAGCAGATCCTTGGCCCCTCACTTAGGCTTGGGCAACAGCGACTCAGGGCCCCTCCCCACTTCCCTTGTCTGCAGCGGGGACTTCACAAAAGCATTCCCGATGGAACGCTCCTCTCTCCTCTCCCTCTCCATTCTCAACCTTAGGCCACCCCCTCTAAACATCTGCATAATATAATTTGGCAGTGCATTTTGTGATTTTACTTCTCTCATAGCTTAGTGTCTGGCCAAAGTTTCCATTACAAGCTCTTGTTACTATATAATCATCCCCGCCGCCCCCACCATTATTCATGATTCATTTGCCTGAGTAGCTAGCGAGTGTGTTGGGGTAAGAAAGAAGTAATGATAATTAATTCACGGACTCAGCATTTCAGCCCAACTAAACAAACCGGAATTCTCTGAAAACATGGCCACCCTACCCCAAAACCTTGGGTACTTTGTATCTTTCCTGTGGCCTTCTTTTCCCTTTCTCTGCTTATCTACCATGTCCAAGATGCAGCTCAAATAACAGTAGTATAGTATATGAAAAGGTTTAGGATAAACTTCTCCAATACTCTCAAATAGAAAATAAGAACTGTAGTAAGACTGGAGGACTTCATCATGCCACAGAAAGAAAGACACATCCTCCTCTTGTCCTCAAATCCCACCTCATACCTAGTTGTACGATTGTCTCTCCTGCCAGCTGAAAGACTCAGCCTGTTGAAGGCACCTGGGTTTTTGAAAATACTGATCCCAGGTCCACTGCAGACAAGAAGATGGGGCTCTCTGAGTTGGGGTCTGGATATCTGCATCTTTAAATCTTCTTTAGCAATTTAATACGCACCAGAGAATGGTGAGTGACCAGAAGGCAAAGACGCTAGCTTACAGCTTGGCTCCCTCACTCTAGTTCTTAAAAAAGATTGCCACTCAACAAACAGTTTTTAATGAATGAACTGCAAAACATAGAAGCAATACAAAGAATAATTTATGTATGTCTATTCACCCAAGTTTATTAAAAACTGATAAACAGCTGCATGCTAATCTAATGACTTCTGGCTTACTGGACAGGTTTGTTGAACAATATCACACACATAAATTAATTAGGATCTCATATCTAATGAAGCAGTTTTCCCAGTTTGTTAAACTTGGACTTTTACTGTACGTGTACAAATTCTGCAAAATATGAACAGGAAGGCAGCTCATTAGCATAGTCTCCAACTAAGTCCAAAAGACAGACCTCCAAAGCCCTCTCACGTAATGTAGATATATTTCAGGGTTGTTATCTCACGACTGTCAAACCCTGGCTCTCCTGCCTTCTGCCATGTAATTTACCCTCGAGAGCGACATGAGAGATTTTTTATTAATTTGTTTGTCAAGCAACACTCTCAGCTCTCTTGTAATTATGTTGCCTGTTAGTAGCATTAAGTACCAACATATCTCTAGGTTTTTACTCATTAATTTGTGCCTTTCCTATATTTACATTCAGCGATAGATATAGTGACATGATCAGAAAATTGCTGATGGTCAGGAAAGGACAAGAGGAAGGCATGGATGCCTTTTTTTATTTATTTACTTATTTATTTATTTATTGCCAGTAATGACTATGTAATAAACTAGTGGCATACGGTAGAAAGGTCAGATAAAAAAGCTCTGGGTTTCGGTGGGCCCCAGTCACTCACTCTGTGAACAAACCATGTAAAAATGAGAAGGTAATAACCAAATCTACTTCAAATACCCAGCAGAGTTACTTTGTGGGCAAAGCAAGGCAAGAGATGAGAAAAACACTTAAAAAGCCACCAACAATTATACTAATACGCTGACTTGACAATTCAGTTGCAAATGCCATGTATCTGTTGGGCCTGGAGCTACTACAGGGATACAGATAACAGTGATTCTTGTCACCACTGTTCTTATAAAGTTCTTACTATAATAATGAAGTCATTCTGGCAGCTTGTGATTGCTAATTTTATTCATGGACTTGACATTTGGTCAAGTATTGTTCTAGGGGTGTGTATATAGCAATGTTTTTGGTGATATTAACGTTTGATTGGAACACTAAGTAAAGCAGATTGCCCTCCCTAGTGCAAGTGGGCCCCATGCGCTCAGTTAAAGTCCTGAATAGAACAAACTGAGTCAGAAGCAATTTCTTACTGCTTGACTGCCTAAGCTGGGGCATCAGTTCTTTCCTTCCTGCCTTAGGACTCAAATGTAAACATCCCACCTTTCCTGGGTCTCCAACTTGCTGGCTTCCCAATTAGAACCACACCATTACCTCACCTGGTTCACAGGCCTTGAGCCTCAAACAAAGCCATTGGCTGTCCTATGTATCCGGCATAAAGACTGCAGAACTTCAGATTTATCAGCCTCCATAGTCACGAGTATAATACACACACACACGCGCACACACACACACACACACACACACACACACACACACACACAGGCACACACCCTACTGGTTCTGGAGAACCTTTACTAATACATATCCCTCGCAATATCAACCCTCTTTGAGGATCTTCGGTGATCATTCTCTTTCAGCCAAATGCCTTACATTGCTAGAAGTGTTCTCGGTGCAACTCGTAGAAGCAGTTAGGTAAGTCAGTGGTAACTGGAATCACCTGGTCAGCTACAAAAACATTGATTCCCAGCCATTAGACCAGATCTGTTTAATCAGAACCTCCAAAGCACAGAGAGCCCATGGGGCCTGGAATTTTCACAGGCTTCCCAGTAACACCCCATCAATGTGATGTGATTGAGGGAATTTGGAACCAAGAATCTGCCCTGGTGTCAAACCTTCCATCGCAACAAGACAGACTGGAACGAAGCCATTGGTAATAACGTTGATATGTTAATAATTCAACTTGTCATCGGGATGCATCACATAAACCACACAATAAGGTGTAGATGGTTTTAACTTTTCTGTGTGATTTTATCAACATTTAAGCAAGTAAGAGCAGACCTGGAGAGTGGAAGCCTCCTGATTTATCGATGCACAGAAAAGTAGAAGAGTCCTCGAGCTAGCTTGTCTTGTAGGCCATTTCTATTTCTGAGGGGTACCTACCTCAGGGGAGAGGAAAGCCAGAGAGTTATGCCCTTATCTCCCCTGGGTTGCCTCTCTTCCCTGATGAATTCCCTTAAGGAATATAGATCCACAGGAGATTTATGTGTGTGCTCTGTTTCCCAATAGTTAAAGCAACTTATTTGCCACCATGAAGCATTCATTCTTTTCCTGGAGGTCAATTCTCCAAGTGCCAGCACCTGTCAAGGGCAGGATGGATAGGGCAGAGGTTGCTGACTCGATCATGCTTAGAACTCATCTCCCCTTGGCGCTGGCTAGAAGGAGAGATGGGCTGACTCAGGCCTTGAAACCCTAAATCCATCCTTGGAATTGAAAAGTGATCTTAGATACTATTGGATCCAATCCACTGCCCCGGATAGGAGACAAAGCTCAGGCCGGATCGGGGGAAATAACTTACACCAGAACTGTGGTTGCCGAGGGCCACCAATACCGTGACAAAGAGAGCGTGAAGTGAGGAGAAGGAGGGTGCTCTGAGGTTTTCATAAAGGTGAATGGACTGGATTTTTAAAAATCTGAGTTTCAGTTCTTCACGGTTTTATGATAGTAATGTTACTTTTCTTCATAATATAATGAAAGTAGTCAATGGTCAAATTTCTCCTTCAGTATCCTAGATAGTAAGAGCGTCTTGCTCCACATTTTTGTCATGTGACTTTGAACACCTGATCTGCCTTCTCCGTGCTGCTAAAATGGTGACAGTAATAACGGCTCCTACTTTGTTGGCTCGCTGTGTGATGAAGAAATGCCAGGCAGCCTGTGGCTAGAGCATCAGGGCTGGCACAAAAATCCTGATGATGAGTGACCAAGTAAGTTTTCTAGAATTCAGCCGAGTGGATAAACGTTTAAATAAAGACCAAAGTCAGAGGAACAAGCATTTAATTCTCCGATGTTAAATTTTCCCTGGACATAGCCCATATGCTTGGAACTTTGCTGGTTTTGAGATCGGACAGACTGGTTTATATCCTACTAACTTGGGCCATTTGCGGTCTATAATTTTCAGTGAAGCAGTCGACTTCCCTGAGATTGTTTCCCTGACTTAGTAATTGGTCCCCTATTCCAGGATGGTAACACAGTCAGCCTTTCACATGTGTCCTCACGTCACATACGCAGCCACCTGGCCACAGAGACTGTGGGTTATCAGCGCAGCAGTTATGTTCTTCAAGGCTGCCTGGACTCTGAGCCATAACTCCCAGAGGACACACAGAGTTAATCTCCTGCGAAGTTCTGGGCGTACCATTTTCAATAACCAATCAGCGCCTAACCTTATTTTGTGTGTGTTTCTCTTGCAATAGCCTCTATGAAAGATAGAATGTTAATTTATGAATGCTGAACTCACAGCCTGCAGTACAGTACTAGGTATAGCTCATACCTGAACAAAGCATATCTAAAGCACGTATTTCTCCATAAAGCATATCACAGCCTTCTTGCGCCTAGAAAGACCAGACGGCACATCTGGACCATGATCGGGGGCCACATTAAAGAGTGAGACCATGAACCAACAAATATGCAAACACACAGCACTGACTAGACCCTAGAAGGTTGTATGCAGTCCTATGAGAGCTGAAGTAAGCACACAGCATCACTGTGGTCAACGCCAGCCAAGGATGTGCCTAATTCTTTGCCACTCTGCATATATCTGCTAATGGCCATAGAAGTGCCTTGGTTTTGATATGGAGATAACAAATTCTAATGAGTGGTTGAATCCACAAATATGGAATCTATACATAATAAGGGTCAAATGTATTGTTCTCAACACAGATCTGAGGCTCAAAGAATTCATTAGACAAGTAGTTATGGCTTGGTGGCCAAGTCGATGTGGAATTGGGTTTATACGTCTCCAGTGACCCATGTTCTTTCCATTACTCGCCCTCCATCTAGGACTGCCTGTGTCCCAGTTAGGACAGGAATCAAGTCTGGAATGAAGAGCAACCTCACACAAGGATGATGGCCTCAGATTAGCTGATGCGCTCGAAGGTGCTTTGTGAACTGTAGAGCATTATACAAACAGAAAGGATTGTTATCGCAGGTTCAATTTAAGTCAGCTCACACTGTCTAGCATTAAGGCCAACTATAATGAACTCTGATTCTCCGGCAGAAAGAGACCAAGTTAAGAAATAGGCCTCGAGAGGTCCACATCTGGGCATCCTTCATACCAGCAACGAGAAGGTGGTGAGTCACACGAACTCCACAGAAGCCAGGGTTCTGATAATGACAGGAGTACTCACAGTATATTTCATTTAAGAGATCAAAATGCAGGTCAGATACAGTAAGAAAGGTTCTGATGTCAAATTTACTTGGAGTTGTTACAAAAATCTACCACTCAGCGTCACCGGAAACACCATCCAGCGTCACCGGAAACAACATAACGTCATTCACCAGCGGCGAGGGCGCTGATGAACAAAAGTGTGTGTCCAAAATGATCTTGAAACTATTTGCTGTGCCGTAATGAGGAAGGGGGGTGGGGCCCACCGGCACCATGTTAATTACAAAAGGGTATTTCATAATTGCGACCCGAATCATCTAACGCAGTATGAAAAATTAACCATGTCTGATTAACAGAACGTGTACGTAAAGAGGGAGAGAAAGGAATTAAGACCGTTTATATCCTTTAACTCACTGATTCCACTTCACGAATGCTAAAAATGATCAGATGACGGAGAAACATTGATTAATTAAGTTCCTGGTGTACCTTTTTGATTTTTAGCTTTTGTAAATAATAAGATTTTAAGAATTATGACACTCGCACAATAGAAAAGTAAATGTAATTAAAATCATGATAAAGAATTTTGACAACACGAGAAAATATTAAAAGTGCAATAATAGTGAAAATAAATAAATAAAAGCTGGATTCAAAAAGGATAAATCAAACTGAATGTGTTCCTAAAAATAAAACCAGCAAACTGAAAGAAAATATGTTAACAATTCTTCTTGTCTTGCTTGTGAAATTATGAGCAATATTTCTTCCTTTTTTTATTTCCAAGGTCTCTACAATAAACACTAGTATTATATTTACTTTTGCGGAGGCAAACAGCACAATGGAAATACACACTCCACACTCGGAAGAGTGCTTCGATGAAGAGAGGTACAGATTAAACAAGATTTAGCCTGTTCATCTAACAGGTCACTGATCTGTAAAAATATCAGATGTTTTCAGATTTTTCAAATCATTTATTATTAAGCAACTAGTTGGAGTGTAGCCAACTTAATTAAACAAAGAGCAGGAGATGCCCCATCCCCAGAAAATCTCCTGCAGGGCCCGATTCTGCTCGTGAGTACTGTTGAGAACCTTGTATCTGAAGCAGAGCGGGCCTTGGCAGACTGGTATTGAAGGATGAACACAGGGAAGCCGGTAGCCATACAATCACAGTTGAAAAACTTCTGCCGCCCATTCGTTCATTCACGCGATCATTCACTCGTGTAATCATTCGAAACTTTAGCAACCACTTTCTCTCTCTGTAGATGACTGAGCATGAACACCCTTCGACACATGTAAAGACCAGCGATACACGAGCAAACAGATAAAGGACTTCATGAAATAAGAAAGTTTTGAGGAGAAAATTTCTAAGGGCGCTTAGAAGAGGGAAACTTTCTCCGGGAAGCAGGTTCGGAGAAGGCTTCCTGACGGGAGCAGCACGTGAGTTGAGAAGAGCTGGCGGGACCGGGGCATGAGCAAGGAGGGTGAAGTGAGCATCTCAGTCTGAAGCGCTGCCATGAGCTGATCCTGAAGGTGGCGTTACCAGCTGGGGACAAGGGACATCGGGAAGGCCATGGAGGCAGCCTGGCAGGGCTG
This sequence comes from Hystrix cristata, assembly GCA_004026905.1. Lineage (NCBI taxonomy): Eukaryota > Metazoa > Chordata > Mammalia > Rodentia > Hystricidae > Hystrix > Hystrix cristata. The sequence goes on along the minus strand of PVJO010022209.1, from coordinate 16,191 downwards.
GCAGGGCATTCGGACCTGGTTAAGTGGGGAGGGTTTTGAAGGGCATGTTAAGATTTGCTTTCTCTTGGGCTGGGGATTCAGCTCGGTGTTTAGAGCGCTTGTCTTGCAAGTGCAAGGCCCTGAGTTCGATCCCTGCTATAAAAAAAATTTTTTTTTTTTTGCTTTTTCACTGAAAGGAGAAACATGGAAAGTCTTTGAATAAGAGATCTTTGAGAAGATGCTTGGGCGGGAATGGGTGAAATAGATGGGAAAGGGAAAGCATAGGACCTGGAATGAGACAAAACTTTCCACATGAATGCTCAACCAGACAGTCATCTGGAAACTGGGCTCCAGACCCATCATCATCAGGACCATCTCAGTCTTCAGCTGCAAGATTCCCTTTAGGCCAGGATGCTAAGGACTAATGCACAAACAGAGCTAAATCCCTGAGCTCAACCAGCAGCCCCGTATCCCCCCCCCCCCAGGAAGCTGAATTGCTTTGCAAATATATGCAGATACATGCGAATAACAAAGCCATTAACATGTGCCCTAAGCCTCCCAGGGAAAGGTTTACTTTGATCAAAGCCCATAATGGGATATATATCCAAGGGGCAGAAAAACAACATCCTGGTTGGCCAAAACAAGGGAAGATTTAGACTAGGGAGCAAAAAGCCCTGTCTCAGTCCAATATTAGGGTACATGATGCTCCCCTTCTACTTCCCCATTTTCTATAGTTACAATTGCTATAATGGCCTTCCTTCTCATTTATCATGGCTGCAAATACAGAGGGGTGTGTGTGTGTGTGTGTGTGTGTGTGTGTGTGTGTGTGTGTGTGCTGTTTAATCTGACCCTGTGCGTCCTGCTTCTCAAAGAGTGGTTCACAGACTAGCAGCGTTCCTGGAGCATGCTAGGGTTGCAAGCTCCCAGCCAGACCCCAGCACTGGGGAGTCAGATCTGCACTAACAAGATGCCAGGTGGGCAATGCATATGCATACTATAATTTGAGGAGCACTGATCTAAATGACTTTAGTACTCATAATTATGATCTCTGGGAGGAGTGGGCCACATCTTCCTCACCTTCTGATCCCCCTGGTACAGTGCATGGCACATAATAGAGAAGCAAAATGGGCCTGTTTTCTCTTCTATGATACAAGATAATTGCTAGCTCAGGAGCTGTGGCATGGAGTGAAAGGAACATCAGATGGAAAATGTCCAACACAATGCCTAGTGTGTGCTGGTGGGTGTTACCCAGACTTCTTTAATTTATATCTTACTCCCATCCCCACCAAAAGCAATCTGAACTGTGTACAAATAATTCGACATGAATGCTGAGAATTTTGCATTTCATAAACATCTATTCCATCTAATCCCCGTGTCAGCCAGCAGGACTCACAACCCATGTTTTGCCAACCAGGAAACCAGGATCTAAAGAAGTTAAAGGACCTGTGCCAAGCTCTAAGCAGTATGTGGTGGCAGAGCTGGAATCTGAGCCAGGCCCTTTCCAATCACCCTGCACCCGGCAGCCTGCCCGTCCTTTGTGCGCACACAGTCCTATCTCCAGCTCTGTCCCAGCTCAGCAGGGACAGTGTGATCGGAGCTCTAGTGCCAGCACCACCTGACTGCGGGGTAGGTATGGACTGGCCAGGGCGGAGGCCAGAGTTGCAGACCACCCAGGGAAACCTCCACGGTCTGAGTGGTTCTCCACCTCAAATCCCTCCTCCTGAACTGATCTTCCCTCTGCTTTAGGTCATATTTATCTGTCCCAAAGTCATCAGGACATTTCAGATCTCCATCAGCTCTCTCCAGTCCCTTTTTCTGCGAGTAAGGTTGATTCGCACCTTGTGTCAGGGAGCTTCCACTCACCCCTGCAGTCCTTCCGCCTTCTCCGCTCTGCCCTGTGCCCTCTGTGGTTGCTCTGTACGGGGGACAGCAGGACCCCAAGTGCCCTGCTTTCCAGCTGGGTTTGGGGAGGGATCACATGAAGAGCAGGAAGCAAGGTCCACTACTTCCTACAAGTGTCACACAAGGTGTCAGCCTTCCCCTTGGGGAGGGACCAGTGGCCGGGACCCTCATCATCCAGGTCCTATAAGCACCATCTCCTCTCATCCCTCAGGGTCTTACTTGATCTTAGCCCAGCACCATCTCGAACTTCACTGCTCCTTGTGGTTCTGTGAAACACGATGTTCACCTTGAGACAGAACCTCTTTACATTTTGGCTCTGCCTCGTTTCCTGTTGAAAAGCCGCTTGAAACCTTCCTCATCTAGCAAATTCCTATGCATCCTTCGAAACTCAGGCAAGCTCTGCATCTCAGATGCCAGGATACCTCGGTCTTCCAGCGCCCACACTTCCTGCACAGCACCGCGGGTGTCCAGTCTGACTTCTTCAGGGGCGGGGATGATATTTTTACTCTACGTTGTAGTTCCAGCATACAGAAAGTGTTCTATACATACTTGTTGAATACATCAATTAAGAGTGACAAGTTTAAATTTTCTTAAGCAAACCATTTCTAGCTTATGAAAATGAAGACTTCTGCTGATATTTTTATATGCAAGGTATTGTTCTTCTATACTTAGAGTGATCTTTTAAAAAAATCGTCTAAACCGGGCTTATTCCAGGGAAACTGGGACACATGGTTACCCTAATTATAACTCACACATGGTGGTGTGACAACCAGGGCTGGAGTAAAATCTGAGGACTAAAATTGCTGGGAGGAGTGGTGGTGGCTGAAATCCTAGGACAGACACCAGTGATCCCTGCCTCCTGGTACGCGTGGCCTGTGTCACCCTCGGCCCCTGCAGGTAGCCTGGGCCTAGGGCTGCCTTCTAACAAAAGTGATGGGATGCTGCTTAGTGACTCAGTCACAAAAGAGTGTGGCTTTGTTCTCCAGCTTTCTTGCTCTTGCTTCCTTGCTACTGTATTTATGACCTGCCCTGTGGAGAGCTCAACCACTAAGGAGCTGAGAGTGGCCTCTACCAACAGTCCCAGGAGCTGAGTCTCAGGAACTGGCTCTTCCCAGTGACAACGGAGGAGCTTGAAAGGGAACCCTGCTCTGTCAAACCTTGGGGCGCCTGCAGCCCCAGCTCGTGGTGCAGCTTGGGCCAGAGGATCCTACACAGCCGCCCCCAGACTCCCAACCTACAGCAACTGTGAGAAATGAAATGTTGATGTTTTACACCAGAAACTGCAGAGCAACTTTCTGTGCCAGAGTAGATGACTCACAGGAATCTCTCCAACTTAGATAGCAGGGACCTGGTTCCGGCTCTGGTCTGCCAGGTCCTGTAGAAGATGACTTAGAGTTGGAAAATCAAGGAAATAAACAGAAACAGATGGAATCCTTCTAGATTACAATTGTTCTGAAGGTGCTTAGCCCGGAACTATTTTCTCCTACATCAAAGGAGAAATTCACAGAGTGTCACTCTACCCAGCTGTCCTGAGCCTTCACGGTCTTCAGGATTTTTTGTCCAAGTGGCCACTGATTTTGCAACTAGTGGCCTTTCTCCCCCACGTGCTTCTACATATCAGTGAAACCAAAGCTGCCACTTACTGACTGCAATGGTTTGTGTCCAGAGTAGCCACGGTGATTCCCTCCATCTGTGTATGTACGTGCTGCTGCTTGGTGAAGAGGACCAGTCTATTTCGCCTGCCCGTCAGCCTTGAGTCTTGGGAGCCACAGAACGTGGCAGAAGTAACACCATGCTGGCAAGGACCAGGTCTTGGGAACTTGGAGAAATTTATTTTTATATCTGGGGATCCCTGAGATAATGTTAAGACATCTGATTATGCTGCTGGAGAGGGAGACTGTGTGGAGAGAAAGAGACTGCAGAAGGCAAGAGATTAGAGATAGAGATTAGAGATGATAGACAGAGATAGAAATATAGAAGAGATGAGAAAGAGAGAGAGAGAGAACCCGACGCAGGCAGCCTCCAGTGTCCCAGCCACCCAGCTGCAGTGGCAGCTATGTGAAAGAATTATCTTTGCTCCTCCAGCCCCAGATGAGCTGCCCTAATGGCTATCACAAGAAGCAACAGGAGTTACGGACAGTGAGCCCAACCCGAAGGGCAGAATCACAAATAAATGGTTGTTGCTGTGGTAAGTCACTGTCAGTTTGACTTGTTACGTGAAACTCTAAGGAACTAACCCGCGAGAGGTTCTTAGCTAGGCTTCTCACTGATACCCAACGCTAAGGGATGGGCGCTGCCACCCACTGCAGATCGGGAAACTGAGGCCCGGAGAAGCCAGGAAGTTTACACCAGGGCACACAGACAGTGAATGGGTTGGAATTCACATCCGAATCCTTATGAACGAAGAACAGGTGTGCTTCACAGTGAACACGGAGTGAGCAGGCTAGCAAAGGTCAGGACCACCCCGGGTGTCCACGGGAGCGGGGCACAAAGGCCGTCCCAGGCCCTGGCCTGGCGGGAAAAAAGAAAAGCTCTCTTCTCAAAGAATCGATCCTCTTAGGAAAACTGCAGGTTGGGCCCAAGAGGCGCGACAGCATCCCAAGTCACAGGGCTGCTTACAGATTACCAGCCTTGAGTTCTTTGACTGTAATTTGTGCCTGGTGACAAGGAAAACGTACCCCTTTCATGGCTCCTGTTGGACAGGAACATGCCGCCTTGGTTGCCTCCAGACACCCCTTGGCCTGAGCCGGAGTACAGGAAACAGGAGAGAGGCTGCTAACAGCAGAGGGCGGTTTACAGTCAGCCCTCTGGTCCGGGAGACGGCTGGAAAACTGGAGTGGGAGGTTGTCTGTGTAGCCTGCAGGTGTCCTGCTAGTAACTTTAGCAGTTATGATGGGCTTAGCCTGTTCCAGGGACCATCTCAGCCCCTTCTACTGTATAACTCATTTAATCTTCACAGAGACCCTTCCCGAATGAGGAACAACAATCAGCTCCCCTCTATAGATGAGGAAACTGAGGCACATCTCTTGGGTCGACAGGCCCTGCACGCCGGGCTGCGAGGCACTGGCTGGCTGACTGAGGGTGCCCTGATGCCGCAGGCTACCCACGCAGGAAACGGTATCCACTGCTGGTGAGCGCCTTGAGGCTATCTCTGGTTCTTATAGTCTTCACTAAATGTGATCAATTGTTTCACTTCCTCTTTATCACAATCCATCAAACATTCTCATCCAAAGGTCAAATTAACACTTTTATCATCATAACAATAGTATTGCAATTTTAGGCCTCAGGCTTCTGCTAATTTTCTCGCAGTCTGTGATAATAAACCGCAGCAGATGATGAAGCACCTGGCTTCCCTGCTCCAGCTTCCTCCTCCTGATGGATGGGGCTCGCTGTCCCCAGACCTTCCTTCTTGGAGTTAGACTAGTGCTCTCCTCCTGGGTTCTGATTGGCATTGTACCCTTGCTTAGCTTCCTTCCCTTCCTGGTCCCACTTCCCTACCTCCGTATCAATCTCCCTTCCCAAAGCTTCCAAGAGATCTATCTGGTAAGAATCCTGTTGTGAAGGTCTGTTTGCAGGAGGCCAACCTGGGACAGCTTCGAAGTCATGAGGATGGTGTAGGAGCCATGAAGTATTTTCGGACCCTTCTGTTGGAGCACTTAGGCCACCCTAACTAGTACACTGTGAGAAAGCACTAAGCAAAGGAGTGACTTGACATATTCCATACTTTGAGAAGAATCTGTGGCTTTCTCGTGGAGAACAGATTGGAAGTGGCAAGAGCCAAAATGAGAAGACAATGTGAAGAGCTAACGTGAAGGTTCTGATAAAACTGTGGGAGCCAATCAGCTGTGGCTTCTTAGCCAGGGTGGAGGCAGCTAAGTGTAGGTATTCCAGGAAACACTTTGGGGATGGATGGGACATGGGGAAGAAGAATCCTCCTGGCTCCCTGGTTTGGAGTTGGTGGCCAAACTACCTATGAAGTATGCAGAGCACCTTCTTGTCCAAGTACCTGATCCTAAAGCAGACCTGTAGTTGATTCTGCTGTGGTGCTGTCTTAGTTCATGTGACACGATTTTTCAAAGTAAAAACAGAAGGAACCAACTGTGAATCTTAGCTTGCCAATCAAGCGCTTAGTCATGGTCCTTCACCCGGGTTTAACAGGCTCCATCCTACCAAAGTCTCAGTATGCGCAGGGGAGATTTCACCCAGTGGGGTGTTACCGTCCCCCAGCATTTATAGAATGGGTGTGAAACAGGCCCTCCCACTCTGGGGAAGCAGGTCTCCCATCACAGTCTGCAGAGGTATGCGAGGAAGATGGACACGACCGTCTCTCCCAAGAGAGCCATGTCCACCGGAAATCATGAATCATCACACCCTTCAAAACTCAGTATGGATAGGAAGTTAAATACAATCCTGACTAACAGCAAAAGACCAGAAGGTACTTGAAAGGCTCCTTTCAATGCCCCGACTCCCCAGCGCTCCTCACTGGCCCACCATGCAGATCTTCCTGCCGTACTTCTCTGCGCCTTCCCCAGAAACCTCTGGAGGCATTCCTGCCGAGCCCAGGCTGTCATTCATTTTCTGTATTTCCGATGCTTTGACATCCAAGGCCTTGCTGGCAGTGCAGGGACAGCCTCTCAGGGAGAGCTAATCCTAGAGATGGCAGGCAGCCTTGCGGAGCTCGCCTTTCACACCAACGCAAGCAGATCTAGAGCTCGGGCCGCCAGCCAGCACCTTCATCAGTCTGAAGCTCCAGGTCTGACACTGAGCATCCACCACCCAAGTGGCCCAGGGGCTGGGTACGGGGACCGTGAGACGCAGCCCCGTGCCGAGTGTTGAATCCTCCAGGAAAGCTCTTCCGAGGCTCCTCCTCCCTACCGCCTCCAGATCAACCCCGGTGCTTCCCGCAGTTCCGGGGCAGGGAGCCTCCCAAGTAGCTCCCTCATCTAGATAATAATAAAACCTGCATTCCAAGATACGTGTGCCCTGCTCAGAGACTCTGCCCGTCCCGGGGGACCCGCTCTGAGCTCACAGGAGCTCTGCATCTGCGACGCCCGGGCCCAGGTCCTGCCTCGGAGGCCGGTGAGAGGCGGTACAGGGTGCAGCATCAGACCCGGCCGCCACCTCGCCGCGCTCATTCTCCTGTTTGTTCCTCACAGTGGGATGGTAAAAGTGCTCATCTGAAGAGTTTATTGTGAGGAGCAAATGGGAACAAACGTACATTACTTGTCCGCTGTGTAGGAAGAACTCAATAACTATTATCGCCACTGTCAATTATTAGGGAGCAAAGAGGAACAGTGTCAGCAAAACTAGTAAAAGGCTAAAATGTTACCTACTACTTTACCCGCGCCTTCCGCATGCAGAGTGTGGGGCGGGCAGCGGGGAAGAACGATTGCATATTCATAAGCACCTCCAACCAAATTAATTGTTAGGGCATGATCATAATAAAGGGAATTAATTTCCATTTTAATAACTTCACATGCTACATGTTAAGTATAGGTCCACATTACCAGTGGTCATACAATTTCCCCTCTGCCTCTGTTCCTTGTTGATTACGATGTCAGGAAAGCAAAAGTTAAATCCCTTTTTCAGGAAGAAAAAAATCTAATTTAATAACCTTGCAATCCTGTTGAAAGCAGGATTAAATCTTAATAAGGGTGGAAGGATGCTGTGTTTCATGTCTATCCCTCTCGAAGCCTTGGCAACTTGTTCGGGGATACGGACTCTGTTGTCAAAGGACTTCACAGCCCGCCCTGGCCTCATCTGCCGGCGAGCGGGACGCGCGGAACTCTCTGATGGTGCTGACACTTCTATTTTCACATTTCCCATCCTGGTGCTCTTTCTCATTAAAGCAGCTTGATTCTGTAATTTCTACCAGTTCAGATGAAGATAAAATGACTCTCAACTTTTATTTTGACCTTCTAAAACTATGTAATTGGTTTGGAACCTTCAGGCTAAATGAGTTTCCTTTGGATTAAGAATCTTGGTCAGAGAAATCAAAGAGTTAAAAACACACTACATGTCCAGAGAGAATTAGCTCATCGACCAGTGTTCTGTTTGAATGCACTGAAACTCAGGTCTCTGAAAATTTAGTTTGGCTTTATTCACTTTTTTCCCTTAAAAATAAACAACAGCTCAAAGCACAATAAAAAACACCTATCTGAAGTCTCTCTCTCTCTGAATCTCACTCAGGGATTCTGCATCACCTAAAGAACTGAGTCTCAGCTCCCACAGGGTTGCATCTGGACCCACAGATGGACCCTCACCTGATCCCCCGAAGTCGTCTGTCCCTGCCTTGTCACACCCGTGCACCAACCCTGGATATGCTTCCGTCCCAGCAGGCCTTGCTAGTCCCTCGCTCTGCGTCTCCACAAGTGTACTACCATGTCGGATGTCCTCTCCAGCTGATCCTCCTGTCAAACCTTCACTCCTTTAAGAGTTGCTCCGGTGTCTCCTCCCCTGGGGAACCTGCAGTGGCTTCCCTGACGATCCCGGGCAGACCAGAGATCCTGTCGCCTGTGCGCCCAGGTAACCTGGTGCAGCTCCGTGTATCGCAGCCATCAAGCTACACTGTCTGTCCTCTCTGTAGGCTGAGATTCCTGAGGACAGAGCCACACCCATTCTTCTGTTTCCTTACACAGCATCTAGAATACTTGGACCATAGCAGGCTCTCAGCTTGTGTTTGGGGAATGACTTGCAAGACACACACACACGCACAGTGTTTATTGTGTAGCAGGCACACACTGAGCACTAGCATCAGTGAACATTCATTTTGAACCCCAAGACCCAGCTACTCTTAGCAACATCATTCCTAGGCTATGATTATAGAACATGAGGCATCGCAGGGTGAAGTAAGCTGTAGAAGGTCACATAGCCAACAAGTGTAAGAGTGTAGATCGCAGGCAGGAAGACCCGGCTGCAGGGTGCACACCCTGAGTCACGGGCCTGCGCTGCCCTCCCTGCAGGCCTCCTGGCAATCCTCCAGGATCTGCAACTCAGCGTCCTCCAGAGTGCTGGGGTTGGGGCTAGCTTCCTGGTACTCTGCACCATGGAGGATTCGCAGGCTGGGCCAGGACTGAAGGAAGAAGAATGCTCTGACCGGTTAACCACTCCCAGAGGAGAGAGATGGCACAAGGTGGCACTGAGGTCTGACTGTAGGCCAACTGGCCATACACATCCATTAAAAAAAAAAAAGGTTCGTCCTTGTGTTAGTCAGAGCTCTATTGCCCAGACACAAAGCCTGACACTCACACTTTAGAGGAGGAGAGGTGTGCTTTGGCTTATGGTTTCAGGGATCCAGTCCAGGGTTGCCCAGCTCCAAGGCAGAAACATCAGGGCGAGAGGGAGGCTGCTCGTGCAGGGAAACAGTGCCAGAGAGGAAGTGGTGAGGAATCAGATCTAGACCCCAAGGCCACGCCTACGGGATGCACGCACCACACACACACACACACACACACACACACACACTCTTGTGCTTCACTAATCCCACAGGACACTCCCAAATAGTCAAAGGGACCGTCCAACTGAACTCTCACCATCCTCCCCCCACCCTTCCAGAAGAGGAACATTCGTGCCCACATGGTTTGAACTCTGTACAGTTGATAAATCGTGGACACCATTTCACCCGAGCAGAGGTCTGTTGTTGACCCCAGAGCCCTGTCACAGACAGCTGTTGGGCTGGAGAGCAGGGGAGAAGAAGAAAATCACAGGGCCGGCCACAAGGCAAGCTGGTTCATCTTGTGCCCGTCTGACAAAATACAGACTGCCTGTCGATAATGTGGGAAGACGCTCCTGCCCAGCCTTTCTGAGGCAGGTCTGATTTAAGGACCGCCTTTCAGTGGTACCACACTTAAAAAATGGGAGCTATAGAAATGTTTAGTCTCACTTCTCTTTTCGAGTCTCCAACTCTTGGGATAGTCAACAAACATTTATGTGATATTTACTGTATATCAGGTACTGTTTGGCACTAAGAACATAGAAATGAACAGAAGGAACAACAAAACCCCACAGCTGCCATCCATTGCGGTTCTACGATACATCAGTCATCCAGGAGGTAATAGCACCCAACTACAGACACGGCGCCACATTGACGCCACATCTGTACTGGCCACATTTGTAGGCACACTGAAAGGACAGGGCAAAATGGGGTGGGGGACACCCCCATCCCCACCCCGAGAAAGTAAGGACATGTCAGACAGAAGCTGGGAAAGAATTGCTGTGAGGAAAACAGCAGCTCCGAGACCACTCCCAGGGCAGCGCCTACAACAGCATGGTCAATGGTCTGATAAACTCAAAACTGAGAGTTCAAGGTACAGATATTGAGAGACTTAGGAGGGAGATGAGATATTCTAAGGCGCTTAGATTTATCTTGAAAGCGAGGGCAGCACAGACAGATTTTAAATGAGGAGGAGGAATGTATTATTATAATCAGATTTGCATTTCAAAATGAGCTCTCGTCTACCAGGCTGTGGGGTGATGGGATGGAGCCAGGAGAAACCCGAGGTGGAGCCTGTAAGAGGAAGGGTGTGCGTGCTAAAAGCTGCCCTGTGCCAGGTGATGTCAGGAGTAGTTTACCTGCTCCACTCAGCACAAATGAGGGCATGATGGAGACCCTGCAGATCCAATGTGCCGACAGTGTGTCCCAGAAGGAGCAGCCCACCGAAGCACCATGCACAGCCGCAGTACCACTGCATCCCCACCAACATGTGGGACGGAAGAAGACAACAAACCCATGTTCTCCATCCCTCGTGGGCAGATCTTGCTAGCAATATTCTCCATTCATGGGTCAATTCTCCATCGACATAAATGGGAAATCATGGAACCATTTAAAAAAGGATCCAGGAGTATACGATGGTACCTCAGTTTACAAATTTAATTTGTTTTACGATTTGGGGGAAGATGGCGGCATATGTGTTTGAGTGGGAAGGTGGCCTGATGCGGAGTTTGTGAACAGAATCGTTTGGAGTGAACTGAGGTATTAGTGTAATTTAAAATCAGGCAGTGGACCCGGTATGATACTATGAAAACTATTGTTCTCCAGTAGAACAAAGTTAAAACTGATAGCCCCCCCACACCACCCCACCTCAGGCCACTTGCATTCCTGAGCTCTGAGAACAATACGGCCCATTCCCACGTCTGGCACCCCCCACCCCACCCTGAGCCAGAAAGCAAAGCCTAGTCTGCCAGGATACCACACACTCGCCCTGCCTGCTAGGTCACAGTGTCCATTTCTATCGTCACATACTCACAAGTTTCCCTCCCTTGATCTCACTCCCGCTGCCCCTTCCCATCATCGCACCTAACTCTGTCCCACTAACCCCCTACCCTGTGCATAAGAGACCCACTAGAACACTTGGCCCACAGTAGCCGTCAGCATGTGTCTGAGGGATGACTTGTAAGAGCCACGCACATGGTGCTTATTGTGTAGCAGGCACACACCGAGCACTAACATCCACGTACATTCATTTTGAACCCCAAGACCCAAGCTATTCATCATCCCTAGGTTATGGCTGTGGAATCCGAGGCATCCAGTAAAGGTCGTGGAGCCTGACGACCCAATAAAGAGCACAGCCTGAATTAGGGGGTACTAGGCAGACTTCCTAGAGTAGTAACTCCAGGTCATGCCCACAGTGTGCCCCCTTCCTGCAACCAGGCTTCACCTCTCAAATCACATTTACCTAGAAACTCAGAACAGACTTATCCACTGAAGGGTTGGGGGGGGTATCATGCCCCCATGATCAAACTGCCTCCCAAAAGCACATGAGACTTTGGGGGGACATCTAGATATAAATCATAACACCAAGTAAATAGCAATAATCGAATAAACCTATGAGGCTGGTAGTATTTCACAATATATGAAGAAACTGAGGTTCACAAAAGTGAGCGTACATGCTCAAAGTCGTATGGCCGAGAGAGACAGAGAGAGAAGAGGGGAGAGGGGGAGGGGTGTTAGAATCAGGACTCTAGCTCCCAAGTCCTTGCTTTCCCACATACAGAATAGGCTTGCAAACGGAACACACAATTGCAAACCATACAGGACGTTACAGGTACAAAGCCAGAGCTGTGTGGCTCCCTAACTCTTTACATTCCTTTTTGTTAGGAGCAGAGTTTGGGGGAACCCACAATTCTGCAGGCTGACAGGCAGTACAGCAAGGGCAGTAGGTGGCCAGCAGGGGTAGAGGAGGCCTCCGCTCCACTGGTCCGCCCGCTGCCGGGGGGCTGCGGTGCCCCCACCTGCTCATTACTGCCCTGCTGAGGGGCAGGGGCTAATGGACTGTTGGCCCTGGGGGACGGGCAGCGGCTCCTCTCCACTCTCTCCACAGTGTCAGGGTCGAACCTGTGACCCTGGCAGGCAAGCAGGGCCATTACACACCCTTGAGATGCGGGCACGAAGATCCTCTCATTAAAGCCATGCAGATTGTCTGCAGCAATAATGAGGTGGCTAGAGAAGAAACTGTCCTGGGAGACCAAGGGCAGGAAGCCTGTGGTGGGGACTGAGTTCCTAACCTGCCGTTTTAGCAAATGTCTCTCTAAATTGCCGGGAATAATTTTCTCCAGGGAAACTCTGACCCGTCTCTTTGCTAGACCACGTGCCAAAAGAAGTAGAATCGGTTCACACCCCCCACTCACTTGCTCCTTCCTTTTTCTTTCCCTCCTTCCTTATTTTCTTCCTTCTTTGCTTCCTTCCTTCCTTCCTATATTTTTCTCTCCATCCCTCTCTTGCCTCCCAGCCCCCTTTCGATCTCTTCCTGCATTCCTTCTGTTTCCCTTTATCCTCCTATTCCTCCACAGGCTGACTGACACACACAAGCTTGGAGCCAGATTCTCTGGGCCCAGATCTGGCTCTGCTCCCCAGCGGGGCGGGATTGCGAGCTGATGCTGCAATCTTCCACAGCGTCTGTTTCCTCCCTGCAAATCCAGGCTTCAGATCGAAGGGCTTGGGAGCCTCAGCGGAGCCCCTGTGTACAGGGTGGTCACGGGCGCACCGGTGCAGGCCAGCCCAGCGCAGCATGGCTGAGCATCTTCCTGCACAACGGGCTCCCCTGACAAGGTCTGCTCTGTGCGCGCCCCTCGAGACCCCAGGAGACGGAGGCAGGCTTGGCGTCTTCTCTCAAGGAAACTACTCATCTTGTTGCTTGAGAAAAGCCAGGGAGTTGGAGGTTTTCTTAATTAGGCACAAGAAAGAGAAATATTTTGCCTGCTGTATATCAAATATCCAATGGGGAGAACTAACTTTTTTCCAAAGCCAGGCGAGCAGAGGTGCAGGACATCATGGCAACTGACTGACTTGGTCTGAAAGCTTGTTGCTCCCACTGGGTAGATTTAGCAGGAATAATTATTTTTTCCTCTTGATTCTATTTAATCTTGATTTTTTCCTAAAATAGGTCCTTTTGAAAGTAGGAAGGGTAGGAACACGGTAACAAAGATACATCATTAGTTTCATCTGCATGCTTTGAATTGCTAGTGAGGGTGAACACATTTCCATACCAGCTTTCAAGTCCCTTGGCTGGAACCTCTGCTTTATGATTTTAATTGGCCCATCTGCATCTTCTCCCCACGCCATGCGCTTCCAGGGTGCGGAGTCTGTGCACTGTGCTATGCAGCTGAGACCGAGTGGTCACTGAATGAAAGCACCCTGCCTCGCGCCCGGCAGGCTGGGGACGGAGTGGCGGCAGCTCTGAGTCCAGGCTCTCTTGCACTCCGTGAGCCGCCCGCTGCAGACAGGGAGCGGACGAGGTGCCCACAGCTGGGCTGTGAGGCCCAGCTCTGCCCCACCAGCTGTGTGACCTCAAGCTAAGCTGCTTCCTCCCTCTGGGCCTCAGTTTCTTCAACTGTAAAATAAGGATCCTCTAGCGAAGCTTCAAGAACCTCATGGATTCTGATCATGACGTGACATTTGTGTAACAATTATAGGCTGTAAAACTATATCCAGATTGTGGTTATTTCTGAAAAACTGTTTTGTTATTTGGATTGTACGGAGCAGCACTACCCACGAGAAATGAGAATGCAAGTCACTTATGCAATCTTAAATGCTCCAGGAGCACATTTACGTAAGTGGGAAGCAACAGATGGAATTAATTGAAATGACACGTTTTCTTTAATTCAACACATCCCCAATATCAGCACTTCGACGTGGGGCAGCAGCTGGGCGTAAAGGGCTTGGGGGCCAGCGTGGTGGGGAGACAGTGGTCTCCTGGGGACCGGGCCTCCTGCTGCCCTCTAGTGGACACCCAGGTGCAATGGTGCCATCGGCCTGGGCGTCCTGGGGATCCTTCTCAGGCCCTCTTCGCTCCTCTTCACAACTAACCCTTAGACAGGATTTCTGAATCTAAAAAACAAGGCAAAGCAAAACAAAAATGACCCGCACTTGTTGAGGCTAAAGAGAGGCGGTCTCTGTGAGTCACCAGTCCAGGGGATCATGTTGCAGGCCCAGTGGGATGGACGGAAGACTTCGGGGCAGTTCACGCGGATGAGAAATGTAGGCTCCTCAGGGGTCTTCCCAGGCCGGGAGGTTAACCGTGTCGTCTCTGTCTACCCCTCAAAGTCTGGGTGATGACTGTTTATTCAGAATCCAAAGCAAAGGAAGCATAAATAGCCCTTCCACTCCCCTCCCGGGACGACAACACAGCGTCGGGCCTCGGCCACACAGAGAGGCTCGGATCCAGTCGGTGCCACCGCGTGTGCGCTCTGCTCGTGAGCAGAGTGTGCGGGCTGCTGGGACAGTTCACTCGGGACTAGTAGAAAGAGCCTGGATTTTAGAGTCAGATGTCGATTTGACTCCTAGATACGTCATTTGCTATGTAAATTTGAGCTTGAAATTTAATCTTTCAACTTTAGTTTCTTCGCAAAAAGTGGGAATAATGACTTTTGCAGGATATTCTTACTAATAAACGGCCACAATCCACAGGGGCACCGAGGTCTTTCTGCTGAGCAGCAGGTGATCCGATGCCGAATCGCTAAGCAATGCAAACACCATCTTGCCAAATGCTTAGTGATTTTCAGAGCCACATCCTAACCCGTCTTGTCACTGGACCCTTACAGTCTACACAGGAGATAAAGACAGTGGGGCTGTTTGTCCCCACTGTACAGACAGAGGACGACACGGATGTGCAACAGCCGAGTTGCAGAACGAGCTGCTGCGCTTCCCTCTCCACTCTCATCCCACTCAGCCCCCACCGCGCGGCACCTTTGCTGCCGCTGGCTGCTCCAGGGTGCTGCTGGCCTACCGGCCTGCCCGTCCTTTCCTCTGCGTTGGCTCTCATGGTGCTCCTTCCATTAACTCCGCTGGGATCCTGCTCACCATCCCTCCTCGGTGCCTGCGGCCAGGGTGTCTCAGCGCTCCCACCTCCCTGGTCTGCTTCGTCATCCAGAGCACCATCGTCTTCTGACAGTCAGGATGCTGCTGCCCTTATTTGCTCGATGCCTGCGTTCCCCGTCAGCACATAGCTCGGAGGAGCCAGGGACTCCGTCAGCTGTGGTCGGCCGCCCAAGCTAGACCAGTGCCAGGCGTGCACCGGCCCTCGGCGAGCACAAGCTGAACACGTGAGCACACAAATAGAGCAATCAGCAATGTACGGAGCGCAGATGGAGGTGAGCAGCAAGGGCCTTCGGGCGGGGCCTGGGGCGGCAGACTGCTATGTAATGCTGCCCGTGAGGACGCTCATGGGGGAGCCCGTTGAGTGTTTACTACCAGTGTCAGGTGCTTGCTCTTAGGTGCTCTTCATCTGCCAGGAGGTAGGCACATCCCCAGGCCACACGGCCAGACGGAGACAGAGGGAGTCGGCAGCCTGGATCTGCACAGCCCACGCTCCGCAGCGGTGCTGGCTCCTTCTGTCCTTCTCTTCACCAGCTCACACGCCCAAGTTCCGGCTTCTCTCGACGTCCCAGGGCAAGCTGTCTGCTACTTTACACCTCTATGTCCCCCACGAGCTTCACGCAGCCGCAGGTGGGGTTTTGGGAGGCAACTGGATTGTAAGGACACTCTGGCCGACTGGCTGTCACGAGCGGGGCCTGGCAGAAGAGGGGCCCCTGTGGTGTGACCCGGAAGGCCCATCGCCTTCCTGCTCCTGGCTTGACCCTGCTTCCGGGGCAGCACCCGTGAGCGCTCTCCTGTGCCGTGTGCCCTGCTTTGGAGCTGGCCCACTACGGGCCTCTGCAGACTGCGCGGCCTTCTCCTTTAAATCGCAGGTGTCCCGGCGACGAGGACAGTAATAAGGCACCATCCCTGGTGTCCTCTTGAAAAGATGCAGAACACAAATAAGCATGTACAAAATGCAAAGTACAAGATGTGGTCACTTTATGACCCTGTGCCGG
>PVJO010022208.1:0-28506 GCA_004026905.1 Hystrix cristata | reverse complement strand
ATTCATTTCATTTGCCCATTTTTGGATTGGGTCTTTAAATTTGGGAGGTTTAATTTTTTTGAGTTCTTTGTATATTCTAGATGTTAGATCTTTGTCTGATGGATAGCTAGCAAATATTTTTTCCCAGTCTGTGGGTTTTCGCCCTACTCTATTGGTGATTTCTTTTGCTGTGCAAAAACCTTTTAATAGCATGTGGTCCGAAGCACTGATTCTTTGTATTGTTTCCCGTGCAGTCTGGGTTTTGTTCATAAATTTTTTTCCTACCCCTATGTCTTCGAGGGTTCTTCCTATTCTATTCTCCAGTAAATTTAATGTTTCTGTTTTAATGTTTAGATCTTTGATCCATTTTGATTTGAATCCACCCTTGGGAAATATATGATAGTGGAAAAATTATAAAATTGATCTCTAAGCTTTTTTCAAGTAAAGCTAATACAAACTAAATGATGATGATGCTTTCATAAGTTATTTGAAATAAATTAATAAAGAATTTAAAAGATTTAATTATTTTTGCTACAAGTATGGATTTTTATGGATGGAATAAAACATAATAGTAAGTAAAATATAAATTGACAGTATAAATCAAGACTTATTTGAATGCATCAGAATATTCTTTTGGGGGGCATTTTTCCAGATGAATAACTAAGGAAAGCTACTGATTTTGTATTTGTGAGCAATATCACAGTATAATAGTGAAGCATATATTTTGGGGAGCAAGATTTGGTATAGCAACTGGTTCAGAAAGTTCCCTTATCACAAATAGCATTTCTAGACTATTGAAATAGGAAGAGAAGCTTAAAAATACAGTTTTCACTGAAGCAAGAACACACTTTGCCCTTTTTACCTCCTTAATTTCTTCTTTGTATCTTCCAGCTTTACAGTGTACATTTTTCCCCTTTACATGAGATTTTATTAGGTGGTATAAATGAGAAAAAAAATTAATACTTTATATCGTAAATTTATTTTTAAACTCCAATTTTGATGGTATCTTAATTTGGCTGATGTAACAAAATACTTTAGATGGGGTAATTTACCATAAGTAGTTTTTCTTTTTCCTGACAGTGTGGAGTTTGGGAATTTCAGGATCATTGTGTCACCAGAAGTACTTCATCTCTGTTCCAATGATGGAGCCTTGCAGCTGTGTCCTCACACTGTGAAAAGGGAAGCACTTGTGACTTCCTCACTTCTTAAAGGCTCCAGCTCTTTGTTCTGTCACACTGGCTAGTCATTAGGTTCTCAGATAAGAATACTGGGGGGAAACCGGTATTCTGATATCAAAAAATGGCATCTTCAAAAATTCTGTTCTTAATTTTGGGGAAAAATTTACCACTTCAAATTTATTGGACTTCATTTCTACCCAGGAAAGTCTTTATTTCAAGAATTTTATCATTCTCTTAATAGAGAAACTCTTGAATTATGTTTCCTATGCTTAACCTGAATGCACTTGCAGGACTTTAGGTGGGAAATCTCCAACTTCTAGAGCAATGGTTGTTTTTAGTGTTGCGAGTGTTTGTTTTTAGTGTTGCAAGTATGGAGTTTGATCAACAACATTGCTCATGATTTGTGCTAGGTGCTGAGTGCTAGAAAAATGACACCTCAGATATAGTTTAATACAAATTAAAGACATAAAACACACAACATAGGAATGCAAGAGCCCTGCCAAGTAAAATACACTTGCATACTAATGCTGGATGTCCCTAGTGAGATTGCATTCTTGGACATCACGTGAGATGAATTGAGGAAAAAAGCTTATTTTCTTGGCTTCAAGCAAATTCTGAAAACTTTATTGGAGTAAATGTTAAGCTGAGTATACAGGTAGATAGTTTAGCTAGTCGGGAATCAAATTTTGTTTTGTTTTAAAGGATAGTTCTAAGGCGTTTGTCTTGACAGTTCTCTTTTATCTTTTTCTTCAGCACATTATGTTTAGTGTTTTAAATTTGTATTTTAGGGTACTTACTAGGCACTTAGATTTGCTGTAGAAGTCTTCAACAATATAAGAATTGGTTTCATAAGCAAAGAAATAATATGGTTAATGGAAATTCTGTTTTTGCTGACTCAGGAACAGAAGGCACTCCTAATCTTTCTATTAAATGTCCATATAAAATCTTCATGTTTTTAGTCCAGGCACACACACACAAAAAAAAAATCTAATGGCTGTAAAGTACAGGATTGTGTGACATTGAATTGAACCCTGGAACAAATTCACAGTGCTGGGACATGAATGTTAATTTTTAACCTTTTATATAGTTCAGTGCTAATGCTGAGAAGGACTCTCAGATGCACCAGACGGATTTTGCCCTTTGATATTTATGTGATTCTAAAAGTCCACTGTTTGCCTTTTGAGCTGGTTCTTGTCATAATGTACCTAGAGTGTCTTATTTGTTTTAATTCAACTTCAATTTATTTATAAAGTGTTTGAAACATATGAAACATATAGGTAAAATTTTCTATAACATCCAGATTTAACAGTTTTCTATATTTTGAAATATCGCTCTCAAAGTGTTTGAAATATTTGCATTTTTGCTTTAAATGGTATATATATTTAAAATACTACATATATTGTATTTAAATATATATTCCAATATATGTAGTATTTGTACATATATGTAGTGATCTATCCTGCCTCTATACCTGTCTTTCTACTGAGAAAGAGATCTGCATATGTCATCACTACGACTTAACTATCATTCTTTCCAGATCTTCTTTTTCCCAAATACATTCAAAACGATATGAAATTTTAATTTTCATTGTATTTGTGTGCACCTATAAAAGAAATATCCATTGTCCTATTTAAAATGGGAGCAAATTATATTATTCTCAAGTTGCTGGTTTTTTAAAATTTCACATTATATTTTATAAACTAAAATTTTGTTCACTCATTTTAACAGTTTGTCACCTTTCGTGAGTGAACAGTTTTCATTCATTGGTATATTTCAATTGGTCGTATGTCTTTAATTTTACATATTACCAGCTTACCTGGACTGGATATCACTTTAGGAGTTTCTTTAGGTAACACAGAGTGTCACCAAGTGCAGAACTACTAACTGAAGCACTAGATGGTAAGGAATGTCTACGATCTGGTTTCCTAAGTACTGTAACACATCACCAATTCGTTCTCCGAAGTGATTGCTCCAGTGAATACTCTACCACCTGTTCATAATCCTATATCAACCTATCTAAAACAACAGTCAATTGTATTAGACTATTAAAAATTTGAGCCAGTTTAGTGATTGTGGAATGCTATCTTGTTATTATTTTTACTTTCATTTCTTTAATTCGAGGAAAGTTTAAACTATTTCCATATAATTATTCATTATGTGATTTTCAATGATGTTATCTATTTCTTGAACTGTAGGAGATGTTGATTATTTTGTATATAACCCTTTTGGAGATATGTTTGTTATAACTATTTTGCCCTGATTTGGCCTTACTTTTTTATGTAGGAGTTATTGTTATTTAGTAGTGTTCAGTTTATTGTTAGATTTATTAGCCTTTTGCTTCAAAGATATCTGTTATTTACTATTGTAAGAACATTCTCTTCTTTGTTTCTAAATGTTATATAAATTTTTGCTTTTCACTTTTTAGTCATAAGCCCTTTTGAATTCCTTTATCCATATTATGTGAGGTAATAATGTAACCATTATTTTTTCATATAGTCAGTTAACTTTATTACAAGAAATAGAGCATATTTTCTCCACCCAATTGTAATGCCATTTCCAGATTCACAAGTTTCTGTTTATTCTTGAATCTGCTTTTAAGTTTTACATTTATCTTAAAAATATGTATGTCTATCCCTACAAGGATATTCATCTATTTTATTAGAATTTTAATGTAAATCATGTCACCGTATCTTATGGGATATATACCCTCATTATTTTTGCTCACTTGATCACTCATAAGATTTTAGAGTCTACATATTAAATTCTAGAAAAGACTTACTGGGATGATGATGGGTAGTCCAGGAAACTCTAGATTTATTTGGAGAGTCTGGTTATCTTCTTAATAATGGGTTTTACCATCCTTGTGTGTTTTCAGTTTTTTTCTTGTTTATATGCTTCCTAGTAGTCAGATATATGTGGAATAAAGTATATAATGTCAGTTTACTTTATCTTATTTTGTAGTTTACTTTTAGTTTTTACCACTAAAATGTGAATCAAATTGAAAAAAACAAAACAAAAAAAAAGTTTTGATGTGGCTATATGGGGCCTTCGTGAATTACATTGCTGGTGGCTTGAATATCCCCAAAAACTCAAACGCTAAAGGCGCGGTTGTAAGGTGACAGAAACAGGAATATGGAGCTACTTGAAGGGAATGGAAAGTAGGGCATGACCTTGGGGACTGTGTATGTTCCACAACTCCTTTCCTTCTGGCTCGCTTACTCTATTCCTCTATTTGCTGGCTGCTTTCCTCCACCATGTTCTTCGGCTGTGATGTTTCTGCTTTTCCATTAGCATAAAATAAAGTAGCCAGCTAACTATGGTCAGAAATGTCTGAAATCATGAGCCAAAATAGATGTCTCTTCCTTTTAAATTTTTTGTTTTGTTTTGTAATTGCCGGAGAGAAAGAATCTAACTTGTCCAATGTGATTATTTAGAGCAAATGCTTTTTAAAATTTACATTTGTGCTACATAGAATAATGACCACTCAAAAATATCCACATCAGAGTCCCTGAACTCTTTGAATATATTAGCTGATGGAGCAAAAGAGACATTGAAGATGTGGTTAATTTAAGGATCTTGAGATAGATTATCCTGGATTCCAGTACTCCCAGGAACTTTTTTTTTTTTTTTTTGTGGTGCCGGGGAGCGAACTCAGGGCCTTGTGCTTGCAAGGCAAGCACTCTAATCATTGAGCTAAATCCCCAGCCCTCCAGTACTCCCAATAACATCATGTGAGTTCTTATAAGTATACAAGAAAGGTAAGATGGTAAAGGAAAGCTATGTAACATAGAAGGAGAGTCTTGACAGACGTGGCCAAAACCAAGGATTGTGGTTAGGCTCCAGAGTCTGGAGAAGGCAAAAATATATCCTTCCTGAAAACCTCCAGCAGGAGCTAGTCCTACGAGGAACTTGATTTATATTTCTTATTTTTAGAAGTGTAAGATAATGGATTTGGGGTGATTTAAGCCCTTAAGTATGTGGAAATTAGTTATGGTAGTAAAAAGGAAAAAAAATATACCTTCTTATTAAATTGCTCTGCAACTCTTTGATCTGATTCTATGTGAAGGAAAAGTACCTTAACTATTATGTATCAGTAGCACATAACGTGCATAATTTTAAAAGTTTGTTATTTTAGAGAGGTTGATCTGGGAGTGTAAGAATTTTAAAAAATTTCGGTTTCACTAGTTGTGCTTCCATAATGTATATACAAGCCCCTGGGAAGTGAGCCGAGCCTTAATCCTGAGTGAAAATAAGACAGGCAGAAAGTTATAATGGAATTCTGGAATAAGTGTTTGAAGACTTTACACATGTTTACAAAAGTGCTTCCACCAGAGCCAGCTCACTACTCACAATTTGGTTTCCTCCCTGCCTCCTTCCCTCCCTCCCTCCCTCCCTTCCTTCCTTCTTTCCTTCCTTCCTTCCTTCCTTTTTCCATTCCTTCTCTGTATTTTCATTTTGCAACAGCATTTATATCTCCTATCTGAAGGGATTGTTGGGAGAAACAAATAAGATATGTTATGTTCTGACACATAATATACGGAAGGTTATAGTTGGAGGAGATCTGCTCCCCAGGGACCCATACAAGGGGAAATGGTATTGGACAGAAGACCCAAATTGGTAATGGAAGTAGATGAAACTCCTACCTGTGACCACTATGCTACACTGAGTATTGACTTGAAAGTGTAAGTGTCCTCTAATAGTTATTGAGAGGACTGGGAAGCTTTAAAATATTTGGCCAAGAGATATTTAAACAGGAAAACAAACAAACAAACAAAACACAGAGTCTTATTGATGTTCTCCTGAATACTACAGGAAATCTCCTTTCTGCCAAGAATTGCTTTCTCAGGTTTGTAACTTAATTCCTCCAAGCTTCAAGTTTTTCATTTGTAACATGAGGAAAATTCCAAAAGTTTGCAGAGGTTTTGTGATGATAAAATGAAATAATATAATGATCTCATCCAGTCCAGTATATTTATAGTTGTAGCTTTGTGACCCTCATTTCTGACACTCAGTTTTCTGAGAACTTCATCTAGTTATTAAAAACTTAAATATGTTAGAGAGCACCTTTTAAATTTATTTGCTGTTACCAGAATGGAACTAGTCTCTTGCTGTGGCTATCTAATAAAGCTTAGAAGCTAATGTGCTATGGAATCTTTATCATTCCCATTGGGTTTCATCTGTATCCTCTTTTCTCTGTCCTTCTCAGGTAGTCCAGACAGGTCTAGGCTACAGAGAGTACAAGTATCTCTTGCTAACATGAACGCTATTTCGGTTCAGACATATTATTATGGGGAGAAATGAAAGTAATCATTTGTATGAAAAGTTAATGGGTGAAAACACTTAGGATTATAAAATACCCCTTTCTTTTGTCTGCTTTGGGGTTTTACTTTGATCAGATTGCGTCTGTCCAACCTTCCAAAATCATGCAGTTTCTAGTCCCCAACAAAACCATGATATGGCTATATAATGATAGTCTTTGTGTAGGTCACTTGCTTTCTATTTTGTGTCATGTTTTACAACAGAGAGAAATGTCAAATACTGTATACGGCCTGGAATTTACTTTCATTTTTAAAATAATTGGTACTATTCTTCCTTTTTAGGATAACTTTAGAAATATGCAATGATCACATTCATCGTAGGGAATTTGTTTGTGTACATAATATATCTTGACTCATATTTTTCCCCAATCCCTAAGAATTTTATAGGCAGAACCACTTTTTAAATTACACTTATGGGGGAAGCAGCTAGGTGAAGTGTTCACTCTTCGTAGAGAACTACTGTTTTACAGCTTACTTACAAATGCCATTTTCATATTCAAGAAGCTTCTCTTATCTCCTAAAGTACCTTGGTTCTCTCCAGTCTTAATTTATTCTCAAGGAAATCCATTCTATTAGTCCATGAATCTCCTTCGTGACATTTATTACTAATAAAATTACAGAATGAATATATATAAATTCAAATGATCCCCCACATACAGAGTTTCGACTTATAATGTTTTGACTTTGTGATGATGTGAAACAATAACGCCTACAGTAGAAACCATACTTTTTTAAAGACATATATTTGCAGTACATAATGAACACATTCATTGTAGGGGATTTGTTCAGGTACATAACACATCTCAGTTTTTAAAAAATATTTTTCCATGCTAGAAAGATATAGTAGGATATTTTCTATGAATGCTGGCCAACCGCAGCAAGTGGAAACCCAGACAGTCACATTATTATGTGAGCAAACAACAGATACTCTCCAGTGCACCATGCTGCTAGGCTGTGATGTCCAGTAGGTTTAGTCTATTAAATGTATTTTCCACTTACAGTATTTTCAACTTGTAATAGGTTCATCACATGTAACCTCATTGTCAATTGAGCATCTGTGTATTTTACATTCATTTATCTTGCTAAAATACAAAATCCAAGAAGGAAACAACTTCTGCCTGATTCCCTGCTATATTTCTGCCTTACATATAGCAGATGCTCAGTATACAGTATAAGTTTAATGATCTGTGATTTTGTTTCTGCTTATTTCTCACTAGACACAATATTAGGATTTTTGAAACTGGTGAACGTTGGCAGTTATCAGAGTCCTAATGCTGAATTTCCTTATTGTATAATCACATTAATATTTAGCTAATAATTCTGTAACTTTGTGTCAAAACCGTCCAGTGAGCTAGTGGTCAGAGGTGTTGTTGAGGACTATTTTGGTATTCAAGAGAAATACATTAACATTTGCATACAATTTATAAACTAGTAGCTCCTGTTATTTTACATTTTCAACATTAGAATGCTTTATGTTACTTTTATGGTGTTACATGTTTGTTGAACTAGACTGTTGACAATTGCTGTGATAAAAAGCAAGTACCGTAAGAAAAATGAATATGGAAGAGAAAATGAGGGTGGTGATGTTCAGTGGTTCCAGCGCTTGAGAAATGGTGCAGTATCCGAAAGGTACACGTAGCTAGCAGTAGATACATGTGGCCCATTAGTAACTGTGGTTGTTTATGAATGAAATAAAATGCTTGTTTTCTACATATGTGCACTAGATTTAAAAATGACTGCCAAATAGTAGGTTGTTTGAGTTTGACTATTTGATGAATAGAGTAAGTAAATATTTCCTGGTCAAGGGTCATAATGTAAGAAATATAATGAGGCAGTAAGGGGATGAGGAGACAAAGTTTAGAATCTCTACTACCCAATTTAATAATTTTATTTGAAATGTTTTCTTTTCATAGACACTATTTTCCAATTATTTTACCAGGTTTTACTGTAATATTTTTATAACGTGATATATCATTATAATTTGTGGAAATTATATGGTAAAAAACTTAAGAGGGATATGGGCTGCAGTTTTCTTCTGTCATGATTTTAGAGGATTTCCTGGGTTACTGAGTATAAAAGAGATTTTAGTGATCATGCTCCATCATTATTTTGAGTTTTGATTTTAATAGGATGTACTTTGCTGAAATTTAAACTGTTATCTTTAGATGTGAGACCTTATTATTCTGTCTGCCACAGAGTTACTAGTCTACTGACCATTTGTTAATATCTTGAGTGTGCTAGACAAGGCTTTTGTAAGAATTTATTTAGAATAGATCTTAACTAATCACTTTTCATTATAGTACAAGTCTTTTGCTTTTTCAGTTGTGCTACGAATTCTATAAATGAAATGGTAATTAAATCAAATTTATTTCAGCGAAAATCCAAGCACTAATTAATTCCTGGGGCATTCTTTACTCTTTGAATGGACTCCATAAGTGAATTCCAACAACTGTGGTTCTAAGTATTACTAAAGGAATAAAGGGAGGGCAAGCTTTATAAATACCTGAAGTTAGTCATAAACAGCACTTTTTGTATCATTAAATTGTTGATAGTTTTAAACATTTTTTGGTATGTGTTTTTGATACACAATACAGAATATCCAGTTACATAAGTATTTCCAGTTTCTATAGTTAAAGACAAACTACTTGTAAGAAACACCAGGAGTGTATACCATACAAACGTATTCTCCCAATGCTGGCAACTTGCTGATACTCTACAAATGGGACTCCACATAAATTAACTGTGGAGAGGCGCCCTTATTTGTTTTTTAATTTAATTGTTATTTTTATTAATCTATATTTGTGACACATAAAGTTACGTTCATCTTGGGGAGCTGGTATATATTCATGCAACACCCTAATCATTTTTACTTTGCTTTCTCCTCCTTCCACCTCCCTTCCGTCTCCCTGTGTGCCTGGTTGCCCTTCCCATTTCCACAAAGTCTACCTCCCTGTTTCTATCACTTATCTTTTGTTTTTCTCTGTAAATTATTTATATTTTGGGTTTCACATATAAGAGAAATTACGTGATATTTAACTTTATATTACTGATGTATTTCACTTGGTATTATCACAAATGACTTGACTTTATCCTGCCACTATGAGTTGCATAGTTCTAAACATGTATATGCATATAACATCATAATACAATGTCTTTAACTCTCTTGGGAAGATACCCAGATCAGGTAGAGTTGGGTCAAATGGAATTTCTATTTTTAAATTTTGAGGAATATCCATACTTATTTTCATAGTGATAGTACTAGTCCACAGTCCCACCAATAATGTAGAAGGATTCCTTTCAAAGTTGATAGTTTTAATGTGGACATTTTCAATAAAAGAGTCAAGCATTTTAAATAACTTTTTCCATAAGCTGGTTGTAGTTTCAAGCTACTTTTACTGGTTCTAGAAAAAGCACTGCAAAGATAGATTAGATTTCAGAGTGAGTTGTACACTTTTACTGAAGAGATGGGAACATCATTGAGAGACAATGGGAAAGTCCACAGTTCTCAGTAGTAAACATATTTGGCTTGGGATGGAGGGTGTTGAGGGTAAAAATGAGTGAAGTATGCTCTGTGCTATGCAGATCTGCCAAAATTAAATCCATTGGTCTGTACAGACAATTTAAAAGGAATGCAACAAAGAAAACTCATGATTGCACATATGTTTATATATACTTATGTAATGATTCATGAGCTTTGTTTTGTACCCTCATACCATTTCATTAGTGTATCTGCCCTCTGAAAATGCTCTTTGAAATTCCAGTTAGTGTTGCCAAGCTGATTTGTTAAGAATTTGTATCAGTAAGACTTCTTGGAAAGATGAGTAGAATTCACATTGGTGAACATTTTCTTTGTCCTAAATTCTACTTCACACAGCTCTTGGAGATTGGAAACAGAATTTTTGGCAGCTTGGAGGAACTGAAAAAAAGAATTTTTTGTCTGTATTTTTTTTTTTATTTTTTACTTTCTTTTTTGCTTGTTGTGCTTTAAGGACATATTAGCCTAGAATATCTATTTGTGCCCCTGCTAATTTAATGATTTTCTGATTTAAGTGAGTTCCCTCAGTCTGTTTATTCATTCTACGGTAGATTATTTTTTAAATATTATTTTTGTTGTTGTTATTTTAGAGTATTGGGTAGTGGCAAACTGGAGGTGAGTTAGAAATCATAGGAATCAATTTTTATTTGTTAACCTATCAGAAGCAATTTGGTTCTGTTTTTGTTTCTCCTTATTTTAGTCTCTATGTAATAGAACTTTCAGAAAAAAAAATATTGAAACTATTGTTTTGAAGGTGCTGTGAGAATTTGATTTGTGTGATAAATTTATAATAGTAAAATATTAAAATTCCCTCTAATAACTATAAATAATATTTCCAGTAACTAAAAATAATATTATAGGTTATTTGTTAAAGATAACACATATAGAGGAGGAATTGAATAAACTATTAATTCTGTTACACACACACACACAAAAACTGTTTGTTTTTAGTAAGTCATGTTGGAACACATGAAAGTCATCTGGAAAAGAAAATGCATTTGGATTCGTCCTTCACATTTCAGATAATTTGCAAACATATCAAATATTTAACTATATAAATGAATTTATTGGATGAAAATACTTGTGTCCTGTGAAGATGTAAGTCGACTGTAGTGAGCAGGAATGTAGAGAAAAGTTTGAGCCCACTGAAACAGGACAGCTGGAGGGATAATATTGAGTGGGTAGAATAGAGCAGATTGAACCAAGAGAGTTGCAAGGTAACGTATTCCAACAAGTAGAGCCCCTGGGGTCATTTACTGAAGAGTTTTTCTACATTCAACTCAGTATCAATTATGTCCAACATGGTTAGAATGTTGAGAGCATCCAATAGCAAAAGAACAGCTCAATGCTGTTCAAGAGGCAAGTAGACCTTAGGAAGTAAATAAACTTGTTCATTGATGGCAGTACCAGACCTAAGACTTTACAAGTTAGTACACTGGGATGCTGGCTCCCAAGAATGGTGGTTGACACAAACGAGGACTTCTTATTCGGTATCAGAGTAATAGGTTAAAATAGGTTAAATTCCTGTTGCTTATGTTTGAGACTAATCAGAGAAACCACATAAAGTTGTGAACCACATAAAGTTAGCCCCGTGTGTTTTGGAAACAGTTGAAGAAATGAAAATGAAATACCTGGTGTTAAGATGCAGAAAGTGTACAAATTGATTCTGAGAAAGATGACTGGTTTTGAAAGAGGCCATAAACCAACACTGGCATTAATCAGTCATCTCCTGATAAAAATTTGGATTTGAGGGAAAATCTAAACTGTTATAAATATTGTTCTAATTCTCTTGTGGAGAGGCAGGGTAGTTTTGTATTTTACATACTGAAAAAATTGTACTTAGCGGATCAGTCCCATTCCTCTGCCCCCATATCCTTTCATTTATTTCCTTATGGGATAGTACATTGAAGAAGAAAGAGCATGCAAGAGATAAAACGTGAGAATAAGTACAACTAATGGTTTCTTTCTTAATTCATTTTTTAAATTTATTCCATTGCACTGGAATATGTGAAAATTCAAATGTATAATCCATAGAGATTTAATTTTATTCCATAGAATGTAGAATGATTGAAACATAAACAATATATAATATTCTTTAACAGTTGGTTTTGTTCCTGTAATGTGATTTTTTGAGAGCACAATGCTGGATAATCATCTTAACCTTTTATTTTCCTCATTAGTTGCCCCCAAATTAGTTGAAAATAAAATTTTCTCTAGCAAATGAATGTCTAAACATTTGATTGAGTTTAAACATTAACTCAGGAAATCAGAGTTGTATGAAGGCTGAGAATCATTCTGAATAATTGTCTTTAAACTTCTGTTTCCAGAGACCATTTCCTGTAAACTTACGCAGACATGGCAGTGGCGATCTTTTCATGCGTTCCTCTTTAACCCATTGCAGGTCTAAAAATCACAGAAAGTTTTATCATTCTAGTTGCTCATTTAACCAATTATGATGTTTTCTGAAAAGTAATTTTATTAACTCAATATTGTCTCAAAATGCTATTTCGAAATTTGGATTATGTAGTCATTCTATTTAAAAAAATCAGTCTATTTAGTGCTATGTGATATACAGTTTATGAGCCCTTACCACGTGGGATGGCAAATTTCCAGTGAATAAATTGCTGTAAAGCAGTAAAGTGAATTAAGCAGAGAAATGAAGAGATAGTCAAAAGTTACCACATTTAATAAAAGGGAAGCGATATATTTTCACTATTGAAATTAATTATTAATTAATGTTAATTCCTTCAATAGTAATAATTATTGCATACTCCAAACTCAGGGCCTTGTGAATGCTAAGCAAGCACTCTACTACAGTTATGTTCCAAACCCTCTTCAGTGATATTCATGCATTTCATTTTTGTTCTTAATGGCAAACCTCCCTGAATAATTTACTATATTTCCCCTGAGCATTATGTCATGGAATTGCCTTTTCTTTTTGATAATTTATGAGATTAGCACCAAAATAGGAATTTTAAATTTCTGTGTGGAGTGATGGTGGTGGAGGTGGTGAGATATGGAATATCTTTTGAGCATGCACAGTTTTGCTAGGTGATTGATGTAAGTGTAATTCTGAAGATAGGAATTTAGGGGTAGAATTTAGAATATTAGGAATACAAGGTTTATGGAGTGGTTTCATGATTCAGGGATGAACTTTATTTTCAGAATACTTTTTGTTTTTTCTGACCTGTGGTACTGCCAAACTCTCTCTCCCGCATGTCAAGAACCATTAGGCCAGAGTATTTTGAAGCAGTGTTTCAATTAATGCCTTTTTATTCTGACTTTGATATCACTAGCATTCTATATTTTAATGCTCTTTTAATAATTTAAACATATTCCATCTTGGCTTGCACATTTTTCATTTAGTACTTTTAGAAGTTCTGAAGGATTATTAAATTGATTGAAAGTCTAATATTCATAGTTGAGATCATGTCTTAATATGTAAATTATATCTACTAAAACATTTGTGGAGATATTATGAGACATTAAATTTCCTTAATACTTTGCAGCGAATGTCGTTTTTAGATACACATTCATTAGTCTTCAGTTATTTTTATACTTACTATACAACTATTAATAGCAGCAGTGCATAATTGCCTGGAGTGTTGTTCTTTAATTCTGCCCTTTCCTCCAGGTTCATAATTCTATTTAGGGCATCCCAGTGAACTCTGAATAAAGCCATCAAATGTAGTTTTGACATGTTAAGTTGACTGGAGGTAGATATGACTCTCCTATTTTAAATTTTAAAAATTCATTCAGTAATACTTTAACATTTTAATCTTTTCCAAGTAGACTGATTATTATTTGGCAATCATAATTTTCTTCCAGAACATAAATTTTGAAATGACTTGTACACTTAAAATGTAACAAATCAGAGATCCAAGACAAATGCTTTAAATGGAAATGTATAGAAGAAAGTTTCATCCAATTAGAAACAAATTTCCAAGCCTGTAAGTTTTGTTTTTTTTCTGCTGCCAGATTAGTTCTGTAGCATTTGGACAAACAAGACTACACTTATTTATGCTTGGCTACTTGCTTTCTTCTTTTAAGATAGTAATTTATGGTCAGATGAATAAATTTTATGTATTACATAAAATATTTATATACATTCCAATCTTTATCATTCTCCAGTAATGCAAATATTCAAAGAAAGATAATTGATTGGCTTTGTTATTTACACTCAGAACTGATGACTTTTTTTGGTAATATCTTTGACTTATTTTAGGACTTAGTGATTTAAAGTAGCAATTATGAGGATGCATTTTTTAGCCTTTAAAAGAGTGCAAGGTTTTTACTGGTTCAGAGACCAAATGCAGTGATAAAGGGATGGACATTTTGATGAAATGGTTATATGAGTTGTGAAGCACATAATTTGATTATGGAAACCCATAATTTTACTTGCAATTACCAGTCTTAATTAAGTACTGCATGGCAACAATTCTGTGATATAGGGAAAAAAAATTAAAATTTTGAACAAGTTAGAAAAAAGAGAAAGGCAAATTAAAATTACTTTTTAAAAATCGTGATTAGCCTTCTAGGATATCATTTGTATTTAAAGTTTTTATAAGAAAATTATATTTTTATGTTTACAATTTCAGTAAACAAAACCTGGTGGCTATTCCCCTATCTTTTCTTAATCTTTCCCACTGAATTTCATTTTTTCCAACCTGTCCTTGAGGCAGAATAATTGACCTCTTCATTTTCTCTGGTTAATATCACAAGAGGTCGCAAATTGTGTATTTTTTCATTTGAGTGAAAATTGAAAAAAATCAATTCTAAGAAGCTTGGCTAATTACTTTTGCTATTTACGAATTACTATTTTCCAGAAATGCTTTTGTTGATCCATTCATCTGGGTTATTTGTATCAGTTTCTTTTATTATTTTGCTGTTTGCTTCAGAGAATTGAGCATCTATATTTTTGTGCTGGATATTTCCTTAATATGTATTTTTCTTAATATATATTTTTATTTTCCTAAATGTCACAGACTGGCAACAAATAAAAGATACAGTTTATAACACATTTTGGGAAGTAAGTCAACATTGAAAACAAATGATATGATTTCATTCAATATGCTTATTAAATATAGAACACGTTTCCATTCTCTTGAATGCCTATTTTTATACAACACAGATTGTAAACTGAAGAGAATTCAGTACATGTCTTTTTGGAAGCTTATAAAACATCCCTCCTAAATCTCTGCACCTAAGTAATTCCATAAATCACTGGAACGACAAGATGTTGCATCAAGGGAACCTTGGAAAATCTAAGAGAAAATCCTCTATAAGGCAGCAATGATTCCTTCCTAAATTACAAAGCTTACTTTTTTCACCTTATTTTACAGTACATAGTAGCATGTTTATTTCTTGGACCATAAATACATTTTTAAAGAATCCAGAAGTTGTTCTTTGTGTTTTTTCTCATTCATATTTAACCATCTTCCCAAATGTTTGGAGAACAGCTGGGAAAGAAACTTGAACAAAGGTGATTATTATTGATTATGATAAAGGCATGTACTGTAGAAACACATAATACATAGATATACATATTATGAATCAGTTAACAAGCTATTTGATTATATTAGTGGACTTGTGCTTGAGCATTTCAGCTTTCATGGTAAATCTAAAATCAATTTTTTTTTTTTACTAAGATGGGTTTTTCAAAATTCTTAAAATTGTCACATTTCTAATATAGGAAATAATCTTCAAATTATATGTCTGGGCCCTTAGAATATAATTCAATAAGGACAGATAAGTACTTTAAAATTATTCCTATGATTATATTGAATTCATATCTTAGACCCAATAAAAAGAGATTAGTATGGATCCAGTTAAAAAATTTACTGAGTTTAAAGTATGATAGCTCAGAAAAAGTGGTAGTACCAGCTATTTAGTTATATTCTACAAGATGATTGAAATTTTATTATCACTGCTCTTGTATTTTAATATTTCTTAGTAATCCACTTACTGGCAATTAATAGGAAAAATACTACATTAACAAAAAAGGAATTTGAAAAGAATGGATTTATGTTTTAATATTCTGTTTTAAAATGATATCACCCATACCATTCAGGCAGTTTCTATATGTTCCAAGGAACTTTTGTGCCACCTAATTTTTCCTGAATCTCTCCACCCAACACACACACACACACACACACACACACACACACACACACACACACACAGGTATACAATCAGAAAGATTCAATTGGAAGAAGCTAAATTTGTCCAATGAATCAAAATAGCATAGTCAACCTGCAAACACCTTTTTATACATAATGCATGTACAGAAAAATGCCCTGCCCACCTAGAGCCTTTTCAATTTCCTTTGAGAGTGTGTGGATAGAATGCAGCAGTCTTGTTATTTTCCTGTGACCATATCGTCTTCCCCAACTTGTGAATATATATGTAGTGGTGGGTGTGTATTTTGAGTGTCTCTCAAATTTAAGCATATGGTTTTTTAAAAATTTTTCATTTTAATGAACATTGTGTACATTTTTTCATTTAGCCTGGTTGACTTTATCTGCTGTCAAAACCTAATGAATCAGTGCAAACTATACAACCACCAACAGTCCTAGGAAATTCATAATTTGTCTTCTTTATTTTCTGTCACCTTGACAGGTTCTATTTATCTTTTATTTCTACTTCACCTTTCCCCGTCACATTCCTTGCCAGTGAACTGATACATTTTTGTAGTTCTTCTTGATGTACGATGCTAAAAGTGGTAATGTCAGTTGAATCAGTAGCAATCTTTCCACTCTCACTGTATGGTACATTCTGTTTTATATACAGGGGACTTTGGGAGTGTTTTAACTTCAGTACTTTTTCCTTTGAAATACGTTCTTTGAGTAATGTCTTTTCAAAGTTTTTTTTCTTTTTTTGCATAAACCTACTTAAATTTCCGATGTTAGCTACTTGGATTCACTTGCCCCAGTTTAATTTGCACGCTTGGGTGGCAAATGAGAACTGAAGGAAGAAAAGAGACTGGCATTATGGTGGCCACTAGGGAATAAAACATGGACATAAATGTGGAACTTTAACATGCAACTTTTGTGGCAAAGAACCAAGAATTAATTCAATAACTACTTTGTTCAAAAGTCTTTGCCTTCTGGCATGCTATGTGGAGGGTATTACAGTACTTGGTTTGGTAACTGATTTATTCTGTCTTAGTTTTTCTTCATGAAGAGGAAAGAAATGACAAAGTATAGATAGTATGTAAGATACTTATAAAAGTTTGTTTTCCTCAAATCCTTATTGAAGGATCTTTAGTGGTCTCTTCAAAGTTTATAGGACCAAAGATTTATTCATATTTTCACATTTTGAAAAAAATCATAGAAAATATATTCAGTACTTATTAATTTTGTTCTTTTATGAAAGCAGAAAGTTAATGATCAGTTATGCTGTTACCAAAATAACTACAGTGAACTGAGATATTTAAAGGCCAAAGCAGATAAACAGATCAAGTTGTCCTTTAAAACTCTTCCAAGAATAAATGACAGATTTCCATTTCATAATTTTTGTCTAATGGACTGAAAGTGAGAAGACAGAAAGTATTTTCTGTAGTATCAGGATATTTTTAGAGATTTAAAATATTAAGCTTCTTTCAAACTTTTTTCTTGCTATAATGGGATTGTAAAAGAGTTAGACATGGATAGTTTTCTCTTAAGATAATTAAGTACTATGTAAACAATATAATTCCTTTAGGATCTGAGATAATTTATATTTAATAATTATTATTGATTTATTTAATCATTATATTAGATATGAATATACTTTATTTCAGTAAGAGGCAGTGAACCCAGGGCCTTGTGCATGCTAAGTGAGCACTACTCTACCACTGAACTACATATACGTCTCTTTTGTTTTTTTTAATCCATCACTTTTTTTTTATCCGTCCCTTTTTAAGATTTTTTTTTCTTTTAATTTTCAAGCAAAGTCTTGCTAAGTATCTCAAACCAGACCTAGAATTTATTATAATCTTCCTGCCTCAGCCTGTTGAGTAGTTGGGATTAGATGTGTGTTTCACCATGCCAATCTCTTATGTCTTTTTTGGATAGTGGTAATCTTTCTACATAATTGAGGTTGAGTTTGGGGATATTTTCTCTTTCATTGGTCAGAGAATGGTTAACCACTTAAATATTTTTCCTCAGGCTCATTGTAAAGTAGAGAAGCTCATTGTTTAGAGCGTTTTTTTTTAGTCACTGGAGAGGGCTAAAGGTTTGTATTCTTAGCCTGGAGGAGTTTGTGTATTGCCCTAAATGCTAGTTCCATTTTATGTGAGAGGAGATTATAATGTACCTGTCAGTGAGATGTCATAGGAATAAGTACTAATAGTTTAAGAGAATGCGTGGCTAAAGTTGGTACCAAGTAAAACTTTGTGATATTTTTTATTTTGAAGTTTTAAAAGTCCTGTTAATTAATGATACAGTCTATCTGTGTGGAACAGGGAAAGCCACCGTACTGTGATGATTCATAGCACAGTATGGTGTGTAGATTTATTACATGCAGAATTATTTGAGAAGTATATCTATATTGATTTGTGCTGTTTACTGCTACCCTGGATGAGGTTTCTGCAGATCTTATGTAAAAAAGAATTATGAAGAGAAAAAAGTCCACAGGAGATGGTGTTCGAGAGCCTGAAGCTGAGGAGCCTTGCTTCTCTAACATGAGACCTCCCACTAGCCACCCAATTGTCTGAAATACTTGCAGATTTATTAGGATCGTTCTCACAGCTGATACCATGAGTGTGACATTTGAATAATGCCCTGCTTAGGACATCTCTCAATTCAAACTTCCAGAGTTTTGACTCTTCTATCTGCTGTTCTAGGTTAGGGTTATGTGAGGCATTGAAATTTTATTGTCTGTCACTTCAAAGTGTATCCTCAATAGTATCACCGTCTTGTAAGGAAACATCAATTTTAAAACACTGATTAGTTATTTTATTTCATAAACATTTATTAAGTGCCAATAAGCTCCAACTACATACTGAATATATTCAGAGGTGATAATTGTGCAGTCCTTACTCTTGAAGGAATCGAATTTCAGTCAGAGAGGAAGAGACAAGAGAACAGAGAAAGGAAGAGAGAAGAGAGAGAAAAAGAAAGAGTATGAGAATATATGCTAAAAAATGATATGGACTCTAATAAAGCAGTATATTACATTTTCTGGGAATATGGAAAAAAGAAATAGCCTATTTTAGAAAGGCAAGGGAAGAATTTACTAATGAAAAAATATTTGAATTGGATTACATAGGTTTCCAGGGGAATAAAAGAGAGATTACAACAAAGAAAATAAAAGCACAAAGGTAGGTGATAGCTTGACACATTGTGGATATGCTATTTCAATGTGTATAAAAGCGGTATGTGATTGTGTGTGTATGTGTGCACACATGTGCATATATGTACACTCCTTTGTGCACATGTTGGGAGAGAAAAGATTGTATACTTCCAGTGATATGACTGCTAGAAACTGTCATGGTTGCCTTTTTTCCTTTTATTAGTGTACATTCGCAGTGCGTAACAGTGATATTTGTTTGGGGGAATTGGTACATACATACGGCATATCTCGAATGACTTAAGTTTATCTTTTAAGTGATTAAAACAACTAAGATTTTTAAGCAAAGGAGACATAGTAAGATTTACAGCATAGAAAATAACTGCATCAGTGTGAAGGATGTTAGAAAAGAGAGACTATTAGTCCCTAAGAATAGTCCAGGAAAAAAGTGCCTGGGACTCAGATGAAGCCAGTATTAGTGAGAGTGGGAGTAGGAAGCTATTAGTGCAGTGGGTAGCTGGAGAGACAGGGGTTGGCCAGGCAAAGGACACCTCAGCTCCAGCTTGCAGAGTGTCTCAGAGAAGAGATACAGGAAGCTTATGGTTGTGGTTTTCTTGTTTCATATGTATATATTGTTTATGTGTGTGTATTATGCACATGTATTTAGAAACTATCAGACATTCCTGTTTCTTGAACAAAAGGGTCTTGTGAATAATTTCTGAGTAGTCAAGAAATAATAGTCCCTTGTGGTGTCCAGAATAATGCCCCTCAAAAATGCTTACCTATTCTTCCCACAGTCTCTGAATATGTTACATTACATGATAAAGGAAAATTAAAACAGCAGGTGGAAATAAGGTAGTTAATCAGCTGACTTTAAAATAAGGAGATCATCTTGAATTATTTGGGTGTAAGGGGATCTTAATGTAATCAAAAAGGTCCTTAAGGAAGAGGAAGGAAAATATGTTAGCGTTTGAACGATAGGAAGCAAAAGCAGCGACCATTGCTGGGTTTGAAGATGGGGGTGTGGCGGGTGAGCAGAAGAATGCAAGCGATGCTTCCTGAGGGTAGAGACAAGGAGTGGGGTTCGGCTCTGCCGGCACACCAAGTCCAGCCCACGGGACCTATTTCAGATTTTTGATTTATAGAACTGTCAGATAGCACATTTGTTTTGAACTACTAAGTTTGTGGCAATTTGTTACAGGCAACAAAAGAAATAAATTCACCCCTAGAACATGAATGAGGCTTTTTGGGGGTATAACTTTTTAAATGAGCCATCTTGTTTACAATCATTTACAAGAAGATTATGAGTTATACATTAATACCAAAACATTATCCATATTTTTTTCTATCCCAAGAACTCTTGCTTTTGTTGATTTTTGTTTGTTTTGTTTTGTTTTGCTTTTTTATCTTGCTAATACAGAAAAAGAGAAGCAGCACATGCTGAAACAAAAGTATGGATGCAAGATTTAGCAATAAAGAGTCTAAAAAGAAATTTGTATTTATGTTTATTTTCATTGCTAAAATGATAGCAGAATATAATAATGCATAAAATCTTTGCTTGTAATTGGCTTGTTTTTGGCTACTGGTAATATAGTAAGTTAAAAATAGACATTAAAGAGAAAATCAGTGTTTGGATACTTCTTACTTTCCTGAAACATTTAGTAATTTATTTACAATATCAGTATGTAATGCATATAGAGGTCTTGACGGAAATGTGGAATATGTCTGTGATTTTTTTATTTCTTCCACTGTGCTTACTTCTACACTTAGTGGAAGCTCAGTAGAAACTTAATAAACTAAATTACCTCAATCCAGTGTTTTAATAGGTCAGTCTAACAGCTGCAGAATTGGTCTTTTTTGTTGGACATATATTCCTGGTTCCGAGTGCTGAGAATTATTCTTATATTACTTGATAAACACTTTTTTCTTGCCTTTTAATCTGTTTTTGTAATCATTTTGTCTGTGAGTGATATTGAAGTATGTAAAATCATTGCTTAATTTTGGATATTTTAAGTGTTTCATCTTGTTTACCGGAAAGTTTATTCAATAAAATAGTTTTAAAAAGCACTGTAATACTCAAGAGGAAGAAGCTATGGAGAGAGAATAACTGGTTAAACTTACATTTGCTACTTGATAGCTATATAATTCTGGTCAAGTTCCTCTTCCTTTTTATGTCTCAGCATCCTGTGTGTAAAATGGGAAGAAAATACTGTCTATCCTACAACGATGGTGCTCAGAACAGTGAGTGAAACATAGTAGTTATTTAATAGGTATTAAATAAATGTTAGCTATAATTTTTTACTTAAAGGTGATTGAAAATAGGTGAAACATACATTTTCAGGTGTTATGAAACATAATATAATAATAACACACAGATTCAGATTCCTATAATATAAAGACACACATATCCTTCCCCATGCAACATGTTTTATAGATCCGAGAATTGAGCTAAAATGACATGATGAAATATCTACTAATAAAATGATGTCTCCAGGTGCCTGTTGGGTGCCATGCATGAAAACTAATAAAACGTTCCCTCCTAATCCACCTTAACGAAAAGATCTGAGAGAGAGAGATACGGTTGTCTCACAGTTTTCTACTTAGACTAAAACAGAGAGAATCCCAGCCCTAATTTATTTGCCTTTTCTGTAAACCAAGGTGTGTAAAGATACATAAGGGAAATAGGAGTTAAAATTAAATTACTTCAGAAAAAAATTGTATTTTATTTTAGATGAGGAGCTCTGCTCTTAAATCATAAAAAAATACTTCTAGTATGTTTTGGTGAGGAACTATACAGATGAGACAATGGGAAAGGAAAACGCGCCTTGGATTTTGATAGTGTTGGTATAGCTAAGGGTGTCAGTTGGTTTTTGTCTACATCTTCAGTGCGTTTTGCATGATTCAGTTTTTTTTTTTTTTTATTGAGCTTTAATGATGTTCACCAGTATGTTCCTTGTTTGTTGGATTCTTCATTTCTTTCAGAATGAGATAGAGGCAAGAAAACATGGAAATATGCTTTCGTGTAACATAATAAAAAGAGGGCTCCCTAGTATATGTTTTCATGCCACTAAAACATCTTAAATTAACCACAATATTATACTTTCATTTCTTTTTTAAACATGTATATAAAAGATATGTCCAAATCACATTTAACTGCTTTATATTAACTTGTTAAATCTTCAGTGAAATCATTGTGATTTATATGTTATACCCATCTCCATTTTGTAGAAGAGAAATTAAAGCACAAAGATGTTTAATAACTTATCCAAAGCAGCACAACCAGAGTGCTATAGTCAAATGCTAGAGTCAAGTACTAGGGTCAAATCTGAAGTCTAGTGGTTTTATTCTCTACAGTCTTCACCAAAATAGATGGTATTTCTTTTTCATACAAGAAAATGAATGATAATGATTTCCATTATTCTGTTTTTTTGGTTGCCCTGTTTAAGTTCTCTGCATGCTACATCTTTCCAATGTACTTCAATTACTACTGTTTTTGATTAGATTGTATGCAGAAAAATAATGTTTTGAACACATAACAGCATTGATTCATGATAGAAGAGTAAGGTACTGTTGTATTTTATAAACTTTAAATAAAAATCTGATATTTTAAATTTCTTATGGGGTGATAAAATTTGAGGCTTATAGTATATGCCTCATTTTTACATGAATGGAGATTTTAGTGATACATTAGTAATTGTGACAAGGGTTGTTTTGTTTTACTAGTTGATAATACTGCACAAAGATTTTCAAATGATGTGTAACATTTCACATTTCTTATCTATTACAGAAACATCATTATGACTATTTTGAAATTAGATAAAATTTAGATTTAGCTTATCTATCTGAGCCAAAATGATATTGGTATTATACTATAGGGGAAGCAGATGATTTAGGTAATTATGTTTGCAAATATAAACCTGAAAATGTTAATTTGTTATTTCAAATTTTGGTTTACTGTATAATTTAGAAGAACCTTGAGAGAACAAGTGGGAACATGCTCTTAATGGGTGATATTAGTTGGCACTATTTGTCGGAATCTTCCAATGTGTTTTTTCTACCACTAGCAAAAGAATATGTGTCAATTTAAATGTAGTTTAAAAATATATTGAGAAAGAAAAATATAATTGAGAAATGAAAACTTTTTGTATTTTGTTTGGAATTTAAGTTCTATCTCACCCTACTTGCATTTTCAATAACATTTGATATTATTGATCTTGCATTGCCTTCTTTTCATTCACTAATGGCTTTTGGGGAAAGAGTAGGGGTAGTGTTCTTTGGGAAAAACTTTGATTTTTAGTATTTTTAATGCTCTTTTCAACTTCTTTTTAAATAAAACCTTTAGTAGAATTTCAGTGTATCTGTGTGGAGCTGGTCTGCATGTAGGATTGACTCCAACCTGAATTCTCCCCACCTCGATCCCCAGTATAGTGACCTCAAGCACCTCTTTGAAGCCTGTGGGACCAGGACCACAGTGTGAATGTTAGAGCTGCAAGTATCACAAAGGCATTTATTTCCTCTTCTTTAGTTCTGTCTTTGCAAACATTTCAAAATTCAATTTTCACAATAATTAGTAGTCAATCCAAGTAAAAGCCATATTTAGGTGCATTGAGATATGGATTACTCGACAGGCCTGATCACATCATCCTACACAATTTAGGTTCCCAAGCCTTGACTATGACCTTTTGCACACAAACATTTTTTTTTTCATGATTTTTCCTGTAACTCTAATTCAACTTCTCCAGTTTCTGCCCTTTGAAAACCTGTAATTCAGTCGGCAGTCAAAGAAGGTATTCTAATTAAATGAGATTCAGCAAGTTTTTCATGGCAACTGCATTAGTCTTCCTTATAATAGAATCCAACATACATTTGTAATAATTAACTGGTCAAAAGTTCCTTGACAGAAGAGAGATGGGTTCAGAAAGAAAAATATGTATTCAAACACACTCATTTCTTTATTTTGAAAAGCTGGAAATGGAGAGGCCAGTGTTGCAATAAAATGCATGAAGATAGAGATGAGAAGAGCGGCTTGGATGGAACATTGAAGACCACCACTATTTAAAATACAAAAAAATGAAGCCATAAGTGAGAGGGGAAATCTCAATTTTTTATTGATATGTGAGTTAAATATAATCTAGATGAGTACAATTTATCCCAAATACGTAGCTTACAAAATGGAAATATTGAAAAGATGCAATAAAGAAACTAGCAAAGATTATTGCAGATTATCCTGTTTGCTCTTTGATGGATAGGAATTGCTTACATCTAAGCTCAAGGGCCAAGCGAGAGCAGGTGGTCTCAGTGTGTACCATGGACCACCAGCCTTCCGGGAGCTGAACAGAGGTGCTGTGTTGCTACATTTGAGAAAAGCGCCTGTCTCCTTTTTCATTTTGCAGAAGCAATTTACTGGATAGAGTTTTCCTGTGTCTAAATAGGTGTTTTATCATTTCATCTCATTACCCTGAAATTTACTGCTGCTTGTCTGCTAGGAAAAGTAGTCATTTAAATAAATATTCCTGAGTAATTTTGAGGGGTTTAGCAATGCTTATTTTATTTTTAGTTAAAAAATGTTTTTCTTAACTTTCTCAAAGCTTTCCCTACCTTATTAAAGGTAGGGAAAAAAGCACAGGTGTAGGAGGAAAAACAAGCCCTGCAGAGCAAGTTTGGGCCAAGTAAAAAGGAAGGAGTAAGGGAAGAAATAATAAAAATAAAAATACACCCTACAGCATAGGGTAGGCTACTGTGAAGAGGCTTGATAGCCATAATGCTTGTTCTAGTATGTATTTTGTATGGTCACACATTCTTCCTGTGTTTTAAGTACTCATTTGAATTAAATATGTGCTTTTGGCCATTAAAATTTCCGTAGATTTGAGAACCATAGAAAAATATCAGTATGTAACTGAATTTTTTTCAACTCAAATATGAGAATTTCTATTAAAAGATATTTGAAGTGATGATTTTCAGAAACTAAAACAGTGTTCTGCATGCCAAAATGAGAATTCACTGGCGAAAAGGGTGACCCCGTATTTGCCGTAAGGTGAACAGGATAAGGCCAACTGCTGGGGCTGAAAAGTAAACTATTACATTTTCTGGATTCAGATTGGTTTATGACTCTGATTCTGGAGTTCAGTTTTAGGGCATGAGGGACCTTAACCAGGTGGGCCAAACATTTTCAGGCATGCATGTTAACTTTTGTTATTATAGGTTTCTGTCTTATATTGATTTCATAACTTATAATTTGTCGAAGGTACAAAGATTTGATGACATATATTTATCTTAGCTGCATAATATTGTAAGAAAAAAATGCTTGGAGATTTTTGAGTATTAGATTTCTTTCTAACCAGCAATCCCAGAAGTTATCATGTACCTAGGGCCTAATAGTAATCAGGCTAAATTTAAAGTAAAGAAGACAGTGGACACAGGGGAAATTAAACCTACTATCTCTTTGAATTTACTTTGTTTGTTGGAATATCATGGGACTTTTATATGAGGGAAAGACTAAGGATATTTACTTTATCTAGGAGTGTGGATTGTATAAGTTTGCTTTATGGAAGGCTTTATTAGAAACCAGGGAAACTAAGGCGCTTGGGAGGTAGAGTTACTTTCCAAATGTTGTGCCATTAATATACTTAACTACAATTTTCCTTACTCTCTGTCCTATCATCAAATTATGTGTGCCTGTGCATTTGCAGCACACTCTCTCTCTCTCTCTCTCTCTCTCACACACACACACACACACACACACATTTTTGCTCAGGTATTCCATATGGTCATAGAGAGTCTAAAATTTTTTTTGACATTCAATAGATACATGTAATTTTGTTATTAAGACAACCAAATGCAAAAGGCCTTGGATGCTCAAATATAAATAGGCAGAGGCACTAAGAGAGTGTAAAGAGAATACAATAAGGAAAATAAAAATTTGCAGCAGAGTTTAGAGCAAAATAAAAGAATATAAAATGAACATTAATATTATCAGGGTAATCTGATAGGAATTTTACTAAGAATGCCCTATAATGTTCGAGAAATTCTTAGAAATTGAGTTACCCTAAGTCTTACTGATAATAAGCAGTATTTGTATTAATGGTAGGAAAAAAAGGGAAAACAAACTATGCCTCATAATTGTCCCTCTTACTTGCTTTCTCTTACCAGACAGATAGATATCAGGTACTATTTTTTTTATCAGATACTATTTTAACAGAAAGCATCCTAGAAATATCACAGCTGTCAGGACAAGTTGACCTAATTATTCAAAGAAATATAGACAACTAAAATATTATCCTAAAATACTTATTTTTCTGTCACAGGTAAAGAAGCGATGTGCAGAACAAGCTTTAACCTTATTAAATCTTACTCTAAAAGTCGGATTCCTAGACAAGTAGAGTAGCGGACTCTAAACATAACTTGCACCCTCTTCTGACAATTTCCTAATTATATTGTTGCATGCATTTCAATTATATCCTTCATTTGCTTTCAATGTTCTTCTTACATATTTAATTTAAATCTGACACCTTCCAGTTACTCTGAGACCTTGAAATGTATGATTAGTGAGGTAGAATGATAGGATGATGATTACACTATGTTTAACTGTTCTGTTTGTCTCTCCTTGTAGTTTTATGTTGAGGTTTGATACTTTGAGAAAATTGCCCTTACTTAAAAAATCAAACAGGTATAGGCTATCGTAAGATGCAGGAATGTTCCTTTTTGATGACAAGATTTTGTATTTTTGTATTAGTTCCCTATTAAAAGGCACGTGTTTTAAAATCTATACACCTTCAATGGGTGTGATGATTCTAGCAGAAAGAGAGTGCAATATAAGGAATACTTAGCCGGAGTTGAGTGCGCGACCTGAACGTGATTCCAGAGAGGCTTGGCGCCTTTGGCAAGGAATAAAGTGGGATGGTGATTCCAGCCAAGGAAAGTATGCTCTTTGTATAACTCCATAAAGAATTCGAGTTACCAACGTCTTGACTTCAGCAATCTCAGTTATATACAACTGGTGCTATACTCCCATTTGAAATCTGTTCTTCCAATTCCTGGATTCAGAAGCTGTGCACTGAGTTCAGGGCTCAGAGGAAGCTGAAAGGAGGGGTAAAGCGCATATGGAAGACAGAGGACCCTCCCTCCCTGGGGCCAATGGGATTTGGTAATGGTGTTGAGTTAGGGAATTCTGAAAATGTTCATTGATGGAGATTTAAGTCTTACTAGCTTAACATCTACTAGAACTATTAAGCAGAGGAGGAGGGGTTGACAAGAGGGCAGGGAAATGGGGGGAAAAAAGAAGTAGCAAGATATTCACAGGTACAAATTCCCTATGATGAATGCTATCATTGTGTATATCTAAAATGTACCACTAAAATAAAATTTAAAAAAAGAACTATTATTAATTAATTTTTGAAAGTGATTAGAAAACTAAAGGTTATGTACAATAATCTTCTGCCAAGGAAGAAGAAGAAAGGGGCTCCAAAGCTGAGTTTTGAAAAACTTTAGTGTTTAAAAATGTTGGGATTTATTTCTTGTTGGAGGCTTCTGTCTAGACCATCCTACAAACTGATTGCCTCAGTTAAAGCCCGTGATTCTGCTGTTGTCATTTGAGGAATGTGAATCAGAGTGGTTACAAAACCTGTCTGAGCTCACAGTGGACAGTCAGGAATTGGGAACTAAGTAGAGTGACCCAGAAATCCAACCTTTTAGCCACTGTGGATAGCTGTAGGAACTGGTAAAATACGAGGTATTTTATCCTGACTGTGGAGAAGAGAAGGAGGCTGTTGGGGTAAAAGCTCTAGGTAGAGGGAGGGAGGAGATTTCAAACAGGGATTTGGAAACTAGAACATTGAGGCAGACTGCAAAGCCATTAGTATTCATGTGCAGGGACAACCGGTATTAGACACACTCAAGGGTGGTGATTCCAGCAGAAAATAGTTGGTACCCAAGGGGTTAATCAGCAGAATGTCCAGAGAGTGTGACAAGTACACCAGCTAACAGAACTCATGTGTTCGTTCAAGGAAAACGTAT
The DNA here is from genome assembly GCA_004026905.1 of Hystrix cristata. Classification (NCBI taxonomy): domain Eukaryota; kingdom Metazoa; phylum Chordata; class Mammalia; order Rodentia; family Hystricidae; genus Hystrix; species Hystrix cristata. Next base: position 214 of record PVJO010022208.1, on the reverse strand, counting down.
TAAAAGTCCTGTGTTAGGGCAGATTTTAGTTAAACCTTGAGATTACACTAGCCAACAAAGCAAATGAGGGGCCCTATCCTCATTTAGCCTCTTTAGGCAGTAAAATAGAAATAGAAGTGGGTGTTTACTTTTTGCTGCTTTTTTATTTCTAGTTCTGAGCACATGACTTCTCCAACTTGAATATATACAAAGCAATTTTCAGATCTGCTGAAAC
>PVJO010022207.1:8145-28570 GCA_004026905.1 Hystrix cristata | reverse complement strand
TTTTGCACGGCAAAAGAAATTACTAATAGAGTAGGACGAAGAATCACAGACTGGGAGAAAATTTTTGCCGGCTGTCCCTCAGATAAAGGTCTAACATCCAGAATATATAAGGAACTCAAAAAGATCAAACCTCCCAAATTTAAAGACCCTATCCAAAAATGGGCATCTGAAATGAATAAACATTTCTCAGATGAAGAAAGAAATGAGCTTATATAACATTTTAGTTAAAGAACAATTTTTTTTTCAGAAAAGTAGCAACACAAAGGAAAAGGACTGTGAAGTTCTGAGATGGTGAATTGTGGCGAGGTAGATATATGTAGAAAACCACTGGAAGAATAGAGTTGATTTAGGAAAGTGTCATGTAGATTCTTTCAGTGTAGGCTCCTGGCTGATGAGGATCTAAAATTGTCTGTTGTGATTAAGAATTCTGGCTTTTGTAGTAGGAAGAGGAGAGCAGAAAGCTTTTCTTGCATCTGTTTCTTTTCATTTGCCTTCAGCTCAAAACGATTATATCGAAGTGGCAGGAAGGGCAGCTTCTTCCAGTCGACCGTACTGATGAGCTCCTGGCACCACAGACTTCCTTTCGGTAGCAGAAAAGGGGGAGAAGCAGTGACGGAATCCCCTGATAAGTTCACACTCACTAACTGGACTTGATTTCTAAGGCTACAGACGTGCTCTTTATTTCACCAGTGGTTCCATTTTAACAGCATGGCTCTGGTTTGATTTTCTACCTTGCATTCAGTGGGTTTGTTATTAGGGAACTCAGTCGGGCCCTGTCCTACTGCAGGTTTGGACAAATCTTGTGTGCACCTGTCTTTGTGCAAAGTGAAGAGTTGTGAGTTGAATTGTTTACCCCCAGAAAGATATATTGAAGATCTAAGTCCCAGAACCTGGGAGTGGGATCTTATTTGGAAATACCATCTTTGCAGGCCTAAACCTTTTAAAATGAAGTCATCCAAAGGGTCCTAATCCTGTATGACTGGTGTTCTTATAAGAAGGAAATCTGGATACAGACGCAAAACAGAGAGGAAAATTTGGTGTGAAAATGGATGGAGCTACAAACCAAGGAACTCCTGGCCTTGGGAAAATCCTTGCCTGGGGACTTCAGGGCGAGCATGGCCCTGCCAGTAGCTTAATCTCTGACTTGTACCGTTGAGAACTATGAAAGAACAAATTTCTGTTGTTTAAAGGCACCCAGTTTGTGGTGCTTTGTTATGCAAGCCTAGGAAACAAACACATGATCCCATTCTAGAACGGACAAGGAAGCTGGAGCCTGGAGCTCTCAGGGAGTGAATGGTGCCTTTTATGAGTGGTGCCTACAACCTCTTTTAGATGTTAGGGTGACATCAGGAAGAAAAGTGTTCTCCTGGAATGACTTTGGACAGCCTTTCTCATCTCACAGTGTACAGTGAGGGTTGTTGGACTGCTGAGTCTCAGCACATCATCCAGCCCAGCAGCAATATCCCAGCGTGAATGTAACCTTTATGAGCATGGCGGCTGCTGGTGGTCACACTCCAGGCTGCAGGCCATTCCTCTACATGCTCCTTGGTGTGGCTCAGTCCTTGTCCAGAGGACCTGTATTCATGGACTACAGGAGCCCAGAGAGGCAGCCGGGTTAGTTACCTTGACAACCTGATGATGTAGTGTTTTAAATTATTTTCTGGCTGCGGGTCTACTGTGATTCTCAACCCTGCTGGCTCCTCCCAGCCTGGTAGCATACAGCTAAAGCAAGAAACATACAACTCATTCTTAATGATCCCCTTAGTCGCATTTGTAGGATGCATTTGCATTAGCAATGAGAGGTGAGTCTGTCACTAAGCTGCATGGAATTGTTGCCCAGGGGACCCGAGCCTACTGCTAGCAGATCGACTTTTGCTGTGGGAGCCTCCAGTCTGTCTAGCTCTGTGAGGCTTTCCTCATCCTCCTTGTTATGTTTCGTTTGGATTCCCTGCAGCGGCTTAGCATCAGTGAATGTGACCCTCAGTCAAATGGGATTCTGGGAACTACCCATCCTGAGCTGGACCCAGGTATGTCAGAGAGTCTACTGCCATGGCATTTCTTAACAAAGCATTTTCTACGTCCTCAATTTTTCTCCCTAAAAGTCTTTAAGGTTTTGAAAATCTGTGTTTTAAAAGCAAGGCCACTGGAGCAAGTCAGCATCAGCACATGCATACCTAGCTTCGCTGAGCTTTCTTTCTACTGCTTGTGAAAAGCACCCCCAGGCCACATCCTGATTAGGAAGAGCAGAGCTTTCAGACGGGGCTTTCTCCACAAAGACAGGCATCTGCACTTGCACTGTGACAGAGCCCAAAGTGGGTACATGCTCAGCTGTGTGTGCAAAAGATTCGATTTGCCTGTCTTTTTCAATGAGTAAATGGCCACTCATCCCCTAACAGCAGGCAAGTGAGGACCAGCAGCAAGACCCCCTGCTCTGTGCCTCTCCAGTGCTGGCATCGGTGTAAGCTGCAGTAAATGCAGCAGACAGAGCGAGGGAAGCCAATGCTGGGGGCCATAGCCAAGGGGTCTCCCATATTGCGGGGAACAATGCTGCAAAGATTCTTTTAGCTGCTCAGATGGGCAGGAGTCCTGATGACCTGTTGGAAACATAATAGCCTCTCACTGTCTGTCGAGATGTCTGGAGTCACAGGCTCACTGTTGTCTTTGAAAGCCATTCTCAGGGTCAAAGCTAGGGAATTCCCAGAGAATATTTTCTGGATGCTAGAAGAAAGGGACATGCAAGAAGTTCAAAAATGTCCTCAAACGTATGGATGCTAATTTCCAACGCCAGGCCAGCTTTATGGTGTCAGTTGCCTCCCATTGCCTCCTGTTCTGCCCGTTTGGTTATGCCATTGAAATGGTGTCTTGCCATCTGGCTAGAACTGGGGGTCTGAATCTAGACCACAGGGATGATATATGAGAGTCAGAGGAGAAGGCTGCTGGATCTAAAGGAGCCCCGTGTGGATAAAGGGGACATGTATCAGTGGCAGGGACACAGCTGCACTCTCCAGTGATGCTTTTGTTCTCTTCTTTTTGGGTAACATGGCTAATGAATGTAAGTATACACTGAGCCTGTTTCATTTGACTGAGGCTTTCAGCATAAACTGAGACCTCAGAATATAGCTATCTGTTGGAAAAACATTTACATCGGGGTGGCACAAGTTGCAATCACTTGTATTTCTGTGACCGTAAATAATTACTACGCATATGTTGCGCATCATCTAGAGATTGATCTTAAAATTGAGCATTGCTGTATGTTTTCGGTATCTATTTTGCATTTTCATTGATGATCTCTTTGAAGCCAGGCAATGGCAAATGATCTCATAGCATTCTGAAAAGAAAGAGTAGATAGTGGTTCAAACTGGAAAGGGGGTAGGAGAAATGAGTCACCGTGGGTCTTACAGAATATAGGCATGCCGAAATCCAAAGAATTTGTGCTGTGGCAGTCAGTGCCATATTTATGTTGGGAGCAGATGCATTATGCAGATTCCATTTTTTTTGCACAGACCAGCTTGCAACCATTCATCAGCAAAAAGTGTAGCAGTAAAAAGGGAGTGCAGAAAATTCTGTTGATTCTAGCAGTAAGTGGATTAGATATCTATTTAATTCTGGTTTCAATAACACTGCAATGTGAAACTTATCTTCAACTGAACAAACAAGACAATTTAGGCTTATCAGGGGACATCTTATTAAAATTTGCATCCCAGGATTGACTAAGTTTTAGATTTCACGAAGCCTAATTATTCTGAAATAGCAAACAAAGCTTGAAATCTATAGTATATTTTGGGCAACTTATTTACATGAAAGTTTATATTTAGGTTCATGTTTTTTTTCGCAAATTGAAATAGCACAAATAATTTATAGCAACATTGAAGGTCTGTTGAATTTAATTTTCCTTTAAAAGAAGTTGTGGTAGACAGCCTCCAAACTCTCCTCCAATAACTAAAACTTTTCAGTATCTATACCTTGTATAACCTCCTCCTATTTGATTTAGTGGTGATCTATATGGCCAACAGAATACTACAGAAGTGGTGGGTGTCCTTTCTCATGTTGTAACAGTGTCTAATCAATATAAGTCTCACTCTGTCTCTCTCTCATCACATGTTCTGGGGAAGCCAACTACCATGTTGTATTAATTAAGGTTCACTAGAGGAACAGATGTGATATAAAATATATATGGTATATTTATAAGGATTTATAAGGTAGGCTTACTATGGCGACCTGCAGAATCAGGTGTGGAAGAGTGCAAAAGGGTCACTGAGCACTGGAGAGCCTGAAGATCTAGTCAAAAGTCAAAGACCTGGAGCTCACTGTAGATCCCTGTGCAAATATGTATCAGGAAGCTGAAGCATCTGTGTTGGAAGCCTGGAGACAGATGTCCCAAGGCGAAGGCCAAGACTCAAACTCCTCCACTGAAGCAGAAACAGGAATTCTTTCTTTTTTCCCTCTTATTGCATCAAAGCTGCAAACTAATTGGTTGGTCCACCTACACCCAGGGTGACTCCTCTTCAGTACGTCAATCATCCAGGTACACACAGAACTGTGCTTGACCAATCTGGTAGGAGTTTCTTATTCAAATTGACACCATGACTATCACATATTCCATAGGGTTCTGAAAGAGACTTCCTAGAGTAACTCCAAACTAATGTGACTCAGATTTCCTGAGCTGGGTTAGGTTGGGTGAGGAAAGTGAGGGATCAGTGAAGCAAGAGCAACAGAGCAGCAATGGCTACATAGCCATAACAACAGCTAGTGTTTTCTCGTGAAAACTGCTGGGTGCGCTGTGCAGGTGGGGTAGGTGTGCCACGTTCTAGACAGCAGGCCGTGTTTCTCAGGCTCAGGAGGCTGGGAACAGCCACTTCCGGAACCCAGGCAGCTGGGGGCAGATGAGTCCTCGGACTTTGTCTTCCTGGCTTCTAGAGTAGTGTCTTGTCCCACATGCTCTTGTAGCTATGTTCTGATGCCTAGCTATATTTGCTTGTCTTGCTCAGTGCATGTTGTGCCCCAACTTAGTCCCCAGATCCTCTCCTGTGGATAATAGAAAGCCTTCTGAGTCCTGTGGGTGGCTCCTATTTGGATCCTGCCTGGGCCATGTCCTCCACTACCCTTTACAGTAAGCTGCTTCCTAGCTCTGTGCTGTGGTCCCAGCCAGATTCTCAGTTGTGCCTTCATCCTGCCCAGCTACTTGGAGCCGTGGGTAGCCACGGGAAGCCAAATCTCAGGCACAACTTTCCCAAACAACCTATTTGATTTGGGTGTTGTTGTGAACAAGGCAAGTAAGGACAGCTAGTAGACAGGTTCCCTCTCTAGTTCTGCAAACGCTTATCTGCCCTTAGCTTGAACGTCAATGATCACTCTAGGCTGTATCCCCCAGAGGAACAAATCAGATAGCACAGTGCATTTGAATTCCACCCTCCCTGTGTCTTTCTTCAGCTTTTTCTCTTTCCTGTCCATGCCATTTCTGCTATGTAAAGCCATTAGTCTTCCCTAGAACTGCATGACCTGTTGGCTTGCTTCTCTGACCAGAACCTAGCTGAAAGGAGGATTTTCTTTAAATGGCGGGGCAGGGAAATGAGTGCTTTGCTTTGTCCAGCAAAGATAAAAAGTCACTTAGAATATTAGTAAGGTTCTATGTCTCTAAAAATTACTATGTTGAGTGTCACAAGCCCAGTACAACCTCGTTAATTCCCTTGATTTCCTTAATTAAGGAAATTAAGGAATATACTTTAATTTCCTACACAGATGGTTGCCCGGGGCCAAGTTGGGTGGGGATTATGAACTCAGAAAAACAAAAGAAAAATTCTCCTTCATAATTTTCAAAATATTACTCCAATATATATGTTTCCATTATTATTTTTCATCATTAGTTTAGATTACAATCTGTCAAATGGAGACAGCACCATTTGACTTTAGTTTAGCTCTTTTCGGTCAATCTGCAACTGCATCAGAAAAGATTCGTGCAGCTCCTCCATCCACTTCGCCCCCTCAGAGGTTATCCAGAATTTCACAGGGGCCAGGGTGTCTGTGTAGAAAGTTATTTGGTCTTATGATTCAGTCAGAACACTGGCGTTCCAGGCAGCTGGAAGTGCCTGCACAATGCATGTGGTGAGTTAGGAGTACAGGGTGGCACGTCATTGGGATGCTTCCCCAGGACACTCAAAGAGACTGTGGAGTTGGTGTCCACATTTCTTCTGCATCCCTGCACCTTCCTCCTGGATCATCTTCAGGGGATGAAGTGGACCCAACTAAGCCAATAAGGTGCCTTGCACGGAGACCTCGTAGTGTCGATGACTTGCTTTTCCCCTCCAGGTGTGCCACCCCAGAGCCAGCAGCACCACACGGCCAAGTGACTCCTCACTCACCAGTCCCTTTGTGTTGAAGGTGACTCTATTGCAGTGCTAGATTTTAGTTTTTTAAAAAACTTTATTGAGATATAATTTACAAACCATGAACTTCACCTATTTTGAAGGTAAATTAAATGACTTTTAAGGAATTTACTGACTAGTGAAACCATTACCACAATCCAGCTTTCAAACATTTCTATCATCCCGATAAAATCCCTCCTGCAGTTACAGTTAGTCCCAATTCCTATTCCCAGGTCTAGGAAGGCACTAAACTACTTTCTGTCTCAATAGGTTTTCATTTCCTGGACACGTCATGTAAATGAAACATAGTATGTGGTCTTTTTAAGTGTTTCTTTCACTTACCATAATGTGATTTTTTTTTTAATTATTTTTAACCAAGAACATGTATTGGTACAATGTATATATAATGATCACATTCATCTGATTTATTTTGTACCTGTACATGATGCATCTTGGTTTTTCCCCCTCGTCCTCACCCCTCCCCTCTGTTCCCTCCATCCCTATTTACAGCAGGTTTATTCACATTTCTCCATGAATTCCCTTTCCCCTTTCTTTCCTGTTTTCCCTTCCTGCTTTTACCCTTCTCTCTTTCTAGTTTTCCTCTTCTTTGTATATTATCTTCCTATTATATCTATTACACCTCTTTGTTCTAGTTACACTTATGGTTTCTCATATCAGAGAAACAATTCAATGTGTACTCATGAATGTTTGATTTATTTCACTTAATAGTATGTTCTCAAGGAACATCCATTTACATACAAATGACTCTAGTTTATCCTTTTTTATGGTGATGTAGTACTCCACTGTGTAGAAAAACCACATCTTCTTTAGCCATTCATTGGTTGTTGGGCATTTAGGTTGTTTCCAAGACTTAGCTATTACAAATTGTGTTGCTATAAACATGGTTGTGCACATATCCCTATGATATGATGATTCCAGTTCTTCTGGGAAGATCCCCAGTAGGGGAATAGCTGGATCAAATGGAACCCATAGTTCTAGTTTTTTTGAGGTTTCTCCATATTGATTTCCATAGTGGCTGGACCAGTCTACATTCCCACCAACAATGGAGGGGGGTTCCTTTTTCTCCACACCCCTGCCAGCATTTGTTATTGGTTGATATTTTCATAAACGCAGTTCTTTCTAGAGTGAGATGGAATCTTAACATTGTTTTGATTTGCAACTCTCAAATGACTAGTGATGTGGAACACTTTTTCATATATTTGTTTGGCATTTTAATTTCTTCATCTAAGAAATGTTTATTCATTTCAGTTGCCCACTTTTGGATTGGATCTTTAAATTTGGGAGGTTTAATTTTTTTGAGTTCTTTGTATATTCTAGGTGTTAGATCTTTGTCTGATGGATAGCTAGCAAAAAATTTTTCCCAGTCTGTGGGCTTTCATCCTACTCTATTGGTGATTTCTTTTGCGGTGCAAAAGCTCTTTAATAGCATGTGGTCCCAGGCACTGATTCTTTGTATTGTTTCCTGTGCAGTCTGGGTTCTGTTCATAAATTTTTTCCCTACCCCTATGTCTTCTAGGTTTCTTCCTTTTCTATTCTCCAGTAAATTTAGTGTTTCTGTTTTAATGTTTAGATCTTTGACCCACTTTGATTTGAGTTTAGTACATGGTGAGAGACTTGCATCTAGTTTTAGTTTTTGGCATGTGGCCAGCCAATTTTTCCAGCACCATTTGTTAAGGAGGCTATCTTTCTTCCAGTGAGGGTGTTTGGCTCCTTTGTTGAAGATGAGGTATTTAAGTGTGTTTGGTGTGGTTTCTGCATTCTCCAATCTATTCCATTGATCCTCAGGTCTGTCTTTTTGCCAGTGCCATGCTGTTGTTGTCACTGTAGCTTTATAGTATAGTTTTAGGTTGGTAACTGTGATGTCCCCTGCCTTGCCCCTGTTGCTTAGGATTGTTTTTGCTACCTACCCAGGTTCTTCCTACCCAGGAGCATGGGATATCTTTCCATTTTCTGATATCCTTTTCAATTTCCTTTTTTAGAGTGTTGTAGTTTTCAATGTAAAGATCTTTTACTTCCTTTGTTAGATAGATTCCTAAGTATTTTATTTTTTTGTGTGCAATTATGAAAGGTATATCATCTGTTATTTCTTTATCAGTGAGTTTATTGTTTGTGTATAGGAATGCTATTGACTTTTGGGTGTTGACTTTGTATCCAGCAACACAACTGAATTTCCTTATTAAATCTAGAAGTTTTTTGGTGGAGTTTTTTGGGTCTTCTATGTAGAGTATCATGTCATCCACAAATAATGATAGTTTAACTTCTCCCTTTCCTATCTTTATTCCTTTTATGTTTTTCTCTTGTCTATTTGCTCTGGCTAATGTTTCCAGAACTATGTTGAATAATAGTGGTGATAATGGGCAACCTTGTCTTGTTCCAGATTTTAGTGTGAAAGCTTCCAGTTTCTGTCCATTTAGTGTGATGCTGACCATTGGTTTGTCATATATGGCTATTATCAGATTTAGATGTACACCATCTATTCCTATTTTCTGTAGTGTTTTTATCATGAATAGGTGCTGGATTTTGTCAAATGCTTCTTCTGCATCTATTGAGATGATCATGTGATTTTTGTTTTTGATTTTGTTGATATGATGTGTTACATATATTGATTTACGTATGTTGAACCATCCCTGCACCCCTGGGATGAATCCTACTTGGTGGTAGTGTACAATGTTCTTGATAATTCTTTGTATTCTGTTGGCCAGTATCTTGTTGAGAATTTTTGCATCTATGTTCAGTAGGGAGATTGGTCTGTAGTTCTCTTTTTCAGTTCGATCCTTTTCTGGTTTTAGTATCAGGATGATGCTTGCTTCCAGAAATGATTTTGGAAGTACTGCTTCCTTTTCAATTTCATTGAATAGTTTGAGGAATAGTAGTATTAGATCATCTTTGAATTTCTTCTAGAATTTGGCTGTGAAGCCATCAGGACCTGGGCTTTTCTAGGTAGGTAGGTTTTTAATTACCTCTTCAATTTCGATGGCTGATATAGGTTTATTAAGTGTTTCTATCTCTTCTTGATTTATTTTTGGTAGTTCATATGTTTCTAAGAATCTGTCCATTTCTTCCATGTTTTCCATCTTGTTTGAGTATAGGTTCTTGAAGTAGGTGTTGATGATCCTTTGAATTTGTGATGGGTCAGTATTTTTCCATTTTTCCCCTTTCCCTTTCTTTCCTTTTTCCCTTCTTTCTTTTCTCCCTTCTCCCTATCTAGTTCTCCTCTCTTCTGAATATTATCTTCCTTTTATATAATATCTATTACATGTCTTTGTCTTTATTTACTCTTATGATTTCTCACATCAGAGAAACAATTCAATGTGTACTCATGACTGTCTGATTTATTTCACTTAAGAAATATGTTCTCAAGGTCCACCCATTTACATACAAACAAATGTCTCTAGTTTATCCTTTTTTGTGGAGAGTAGTACTCCATTGTGTAGAAAAGCCACATCTTGCTTAGCCATTCATTAGTTGTTGGGCATTTAGGTTATTTCCAAGACTTAGCTATTACAAATTGTGTTGCTATAAACATGGTTGTCCATATATCACTGTGGTATGATGATTTTAATTCTTCTGGGAGGATACCCAGTAAAGTAATAGCTGGATCAAATGGAACCTCTAGTTGTAGATTTTTGAGGAATGTCCATACTGATTTCCACAGTGACTGGACCAGTCTACATTCCTACAAAAAGTGGAAGAGAGTTTCTTTTTCCCCATAGCCACACCAGCATTTGTTATTTGTTGAATTTTTGATAATCGCTGTTCTTTCCAGAGTGAGATGGAATCTTAACACATCTCTCGAATAACTACTGATGCTGAACACTTTTTCATGCATTTGTTTGTCATTTTTATTTCTTCATCTGAGAAATGTTTATTCATTTAACATGCCCATTTTTGGGTTGGGTCTTTAAATTTGGGAGTTTTGATTTTTTTTTGAGTTCTTCGTATATTCTAGATGTTAGACCTTTATCTGAGGGACAGTTGCCAAAAAATTTTTCCCAGTCTGTGGGTTTTCAGCCTGCTCTGCTGGTGATTTCTTTTGCTGTACAAAAGTCTTTTATGGTCCCAAGCACTGATTCTTTGTATTATTTCCCAAGCAGTCTGGGTTCTGTTCATAAATTTTTTTCCTACTCCTATGTCTTCGAGAGGTTTATTCTACTCTCTAGTAGATTTAGTGTTTCTGTTTTAATGTTTAGATCTTTGGCCCACTTCGATTTTAGTTTAGTCCATGGCAAGAGATATGTATCTAGTTTTAGTTTTTGGCATGTGACAAGCCAATTTTTCCAGCACCATTTGTTTAAGAAGCTATCTTTCTTCCAGTGAGGGTATTTGGCTCCTTTGTCAAAGTTGAGGTATTTGAGCATATTTGGAGTTGTTTCTGTGTCTTCTAATCTGTTCCATTGATCCTTGGGTCTGTCTTTTGCCAGTACCATGCTGTTTTTTTCATGGTAGCTTTGTAATATAGTTTCAGGTCAGGGATTGTGATTCTCCCTGCCTTATTCCTGTTGCCCAGGATTGTTTTTGCTATTCTTGGTCTTTTCTGGATCCAGATGAATTTCATGAGTGTCCTTGCTAATTTTGTAAAGTATGCTAATGGTATTTTGACTGGAATTGCATTAAATTTGTATAGTAATTTAGAAAGTATGGCCATTTTCACTATGTTGGTTCTTCCTACCCAGGAATATCTTTCCATTGTCTGGAATCCCTCTCAATTTCCTTTTTTAGAGTACTGTAGTTTTTGATGTAAAAATCTTTTACTTCCTTTGTTCAGTTGATTCCTAAGTATTTCATTTTTTTTTATGTGATTGTGAAAGGTATATCTTCTGTTATTTCTTTCTCAGTCAGTTTGTTATTTGTGTATAGGAATGCTATTGATTTTTGGGTATTGACTTTGTATCCAGGTATGCAACTGAATCTACTTATTAAATCTAGAAGTTTTTGGTGGAATTTTTTGGGGTCTTCTATGTAGAGTATCATGTAATCCACAAATAATGATAGTTTAACTTCTCCCTTTCCTATCTTTATTCCTTTTATTTCTTTCTTTTGCCTGATTGCTCTGGCTAATGTTTCTAGAACTGTATTGAATAATACTGGTGGTAGTGAGAATCCTTTTCTTATTTCAGATTTTATTGTGAAAGTTTCCATTTTCTGACCATTTAGTGTGATGTTGATGATTGGTTTGTCGTAGATGGCTTTTATTAGATTTAGATAAAGGCCATCTATTCCTAAATTCTGTAGTGTTTTTTTTTTAATCATGAATGTGTGTTGGATTTTGTCAAATGCTTTTTCTGTATCTATTGAGATGAGTATGTGATTTTTGTCTTTGATTCTGTTGATATGGTGTGTTGCGTATATTGATTTACATATGTTGAACCATCCCTACATTCCTGGAATGAATCCTACTTGGTCGTAGCGTATAATCTTCTTGATAATCCATTGCATTCTGTTTGCCAGTATCTTGCTGAGAATTTTCGAATGTATGTTCATTAGGGAAATTGGCCTGTAGTTCTCTTTTTCAGTTGGATCCTTTTCTGGTTTTAGTATCAGGGTAATACTTACTTCCAGGAATGGCTTTGGAAGTACTGCTTCCTTTTCAGTTTCACTAAAGAGTTTGAGGAATAGTGGTATTACATCATCTCTGAATTTCTTATAGAATTCAGCTGTGAAACCATCAGGACCTGGGCTTTTCTATCTATCAAACACCCAGGCTTGCAAGACAGAATTAAATAGCCTCACTTTTGCTGCTCTTCTTGCCACCTCTGAGTCCATTCTTTGGTTTTGAGAAAACAGAAGCATTTCTCACACTTATGAAGTTAGGTTCATGAGGTTTGATGCATATATATTTGTAATTCTTCTTGTTGAAAAATTCTGTTAGCAATATGCATACCCATTTTTATAACATCACAATTTATAATAGCTAAATCTTGAAATTAGCCTATATGTCCATCAACATATAATGGATAATGAAATGGTAGTATTTACATTCAAAGGAGTACTACTCTGCCACAAACGAGTCATTTGTAAGAAAATGAGTGTACTTTGAGGCCACAATGTTCAGCAAAATAAATCAGATACAGCTTAAATATCACATTTCTATTATATGAGGTAATCGAATTATAAATAAAGAGTAAAATAAAGGTAATAGGAAGTACGAAGACAAGTCTTCTCAAATGGGAAGGAGATTAAGAGATAGAAGGAGGAAGGAAGCAGGGGAGGGAAAAGGGATGGAAAAAGGACTTAAAATGTATTGTGTATATGCACTAACTCCACACAAGGGATGTAAACATTATGTACTACAAACACGTACCACCACCAACAACAACAAAAACCCTTTTTCTGGAACAAAGCCCATAGATGTTGCTAGAAGCAAACGATTAGTATGTTCCTTGTCACATGTAGTTAGTTGCCTTTCTGAGGCTAATACCCAGTAGGAGTGATCTTTTTGATGCCACATTTTCATAAGAACCACAGCATAATTACCACTAGAGCAAGTGACTGGTTGTGCCAGTCCAGTAGCTTTTTCCTCCACATGGATAGCTAAGCCCTTTCTGGTTTGTTTCATTTTCCCATTTGGCTGAGACATTTTTGCTGGAGTTTTAAAGCGTAAGATTGGTGGGAAGTGAGAAATCTTAGAGTTGAGCAGTTGGAGATGGTGAGTAGGGAGAGAAGAGGAGAGCAAGACTGTGTCCATCTGGTTCCTAAGGAACTAAAAGGACCATCAGATACGAGGCTCAGGGAACTCACGGCATGCAGGGTTGCATTAAGACCCAAGTGAAACAATGCTGCAGAATTCTGGAGAAGGATTTTTGTTGTTGTTATTGTTGTTGTTTCTGTGCAGAACATGATGACATCAACTGCAAGGCTCTGGCAAGTCTTCAGGGGTAGAGGTGGTGGCTGTGCTTGCTGGAGTGATAGAGAATGAATGAAGCAGAGTTCACTTTTGTAGAACAGCAGCAGCAGCAGAGAAGAGATGACTGCTTCACAAACCTGTGGACAGCAACCCAGGTAATGAGTCCAGGATGCTTGGGAATTCTCAAAACCAATGGGCAGCTTGATGAGGGACAGGGGCTAACATCTTAATTTTGCTGAGAAATTTGAGCCGTCTAACATTCAGTACAGTCAACATCTGATTTACACGGTGGAAAGATTAGAGACGTAGCTGTATTTCACTCTAAAAGAGCTAGTGGATTCAGCTAAAATATCTGTATTTTTCATTGTTGCTACAAAAGATTGTCTCAGACTTCCTGCCTCCAATGGGGAAAAGTGCCAGGTTTATGAGTTAGGTAGAATTATCTACCCTCTTTGGAAGAAGCCCGTGTATCTCTAGTGGTTTTCACATCACACTGTTTCTTCCTCCACACTCCTAGGTTCTATGAAATGAGTTTGTTCTTTTTTTAAAATTTATTTTATTTTATTTTATTTTATTTTAAACCAAGAACATGTATTGGTACATTTTACATACAATGGTTACATTCATCATATTTATTTTGTACCTGTACATGATGCATCTTGGTTCTCCCCCCTCTTTCCCGCCCCTCCTCTCTGTTCCCTCCCTCCCTAATTAGAGCAGGTTTATTCTTAATTTTCCACATTTTCCCTTTCCCTTTTCTTTCCTTTGTTGCCTTTCTGCTTTTCCCCTTCTTTCTTTTTAGTACTCCTCTCTTTTGTATATTATCTTCCTTTTATATAATATCTATTACACCTCTTTGTCCTTATTTACAGTTATGATTTTTCATATCAGAGAGACAATTCGATGTGTATTCATGAGTGTCTGATTTATTTCACTTAAAAGTATGTTCTCAAGGAACATCCATTTATATATGGAGTTTGTTCTTTTAAAAGGAGGAGGTGCGACTTATTTGCCTTGTCCTACATATATATGGATTATGCTAAAAATGCTCGTGGAAGACAAAAGACCAATTACAGGTAATGGTTTTACAAATGTCATCTAAGGTGACACGTAAGGTTTCTTTAGAATAGTGACTTAAAACACAAGTTGGTATCATGTGCTTATTAATTTGGTCTGTATGTATTCTACGCAAACTTGATAGGAAACGGATTGAAATTAAACAAGAGCAACAACAAGTATTTCCCTCTCACCTTAATTATAGAATTTTTATTATAGAAATGGCTTATCAGCAGATGCAATTTGGTTTTCTTTTTTTTTTTCTGTCTTGAAAATTGGATCATATAAACCATGAAGACCTCAGATTGATTTTGTAGCTGTTTGATTATTTTAAGCAAAAAAGGAAACAGCCACAGAATAATTGAATCAGTCTTGTTATATAGACAGCTCCAGGCCAAAGCCCTAGGTATTTTTTTCCATCCTACATTCTTGTTCTAGAAAAGACTCCATAGCTTTTCCAAGTACTATTTCAAATTTATTTTTTCCTGTTTCTAAATTCATTGCTTAGTCAAGATAGTCTTCTTTATTGTTACATTTTATATTCTGAGAGCTCATGTTTAAGCAACATACTGTCTTTAGAAAAAGTCAAAATGCATTCAGCTACATTATGTCCTTTTTCACACAGATTCCTTTAAGCCTGGAGATTGTTATTGGTTCAAGTCAAGTGGTAAATCTGTCCTAATCTGTGATGTCTTCAGACTACTGACTGGAACGTTTACAGCTGACTTGATTAAAAAAAAAAAAAAAAAAAAAAAAAGAACTCCAACCCCAATCTACTTAGTATTACTTTGCTTTCAACAGTGTATGAAATTTCTTTTAGGATGTTACAAATTTTCTTCTAAATTTTTCCTCTCTTGGCAACTGAAGGACAGCCGTTTTCACTAATCTTTCCGTTGGGTCAGATCGTGAGGTTCAGCTTCAATTGATGAATGTTGATGAACGTGTGTCTGACATCCATCCTGCAAACCTGCAGCAGCCAGCTCTCAAACTTCTCTCGAAAAGAAGCAGGACTGAAATCGGGCATGCTTTCTGTCACATTAATCTTAAATAATGTGGCTTTGTCAGCAAGTAAAAATCTGTCTAAAAACCTTGCATTGAATTTACATTCTAACTATTAGCTTAGCTGTAACTTTCTAGTTGCATTTTGAACAATAGCTCTATCAAAACAAATTTTAGAAGGCCAATTATTTACTTATAATTTCATTTTATGGGATTCTAGGGTCATTTTTCAAGACAGAACAAAGCCAATTCTTCTTTATACTTCTGACTATTTATTAATGAAATATTAATTGAGAGGCATTTGTGAAATTTAAAAAAGAGAGTGATGGAATATCCATTAGTAATAAAAAAGACAACTGTTCTCTTTCCATCTTGGTTTTCTACAATTTATTTTTCTAAATCATTCATACAAGATTTCACAGTTGGAAAATTCCAAGTGTACTTCCTAGTTCCTCTTTTTTTTGAAAGGGGAAATGTTATTTTTGTGAATATGTCTTGATCTCGCTTTCAGAGAGAAGGGCCGTGACCAGGACAGTAGAAGTTCTTTTGAGACCTACAAGCAAAGATCCTGAAGTTAAATTGGCAAAAACTAAAGCAGCCTCCAGATACGGCAACTGCTTTCTAACTGATACTGAATTTCACACTGTGCTATTTATGTTTCCACTTATTATAATGACTTTTATTTTTGAGGTAAAGACTCTGGGTTGTGGCTGTCAGTGCAGACAGAAAATAGGACTCTACCGGTAGAACTGGGACTGTATCTTGACCAGTATTTCAGGCTGCTGATCCAATTTCTATTTAAGGCACCTGAACAGCTACAGATTTTACACAACAGGGCTTGAAATCTCAGCTATTCTCTTTCCAGCTCAGCTGCAGTCAGACCTCAGACCTGGGCAGAAACCCTAGATGAATGCATTAAAGATGGTACTTCAATTGAGACTACAGTCACACTTGAAAAAAATTAGATTTTTAAGAAATTTAGAAATTCTAAGAGTATTTTGATTTAAAAAGGAGTCTTTGTCTTCAGTTCCTAGATAGTACATAGAAATAACTCATTATATTGAGATTATACAAAGTGTGAAGAAAAAAATGATGCAATTCTAAAAATAATACAAATAAAAATGAAACTATACTTATAAATTACTCTGTATTTTCTTCCAGGGGTGGAATTGTCCTTAACACATTTATGTAGAATTATTTCGAATGGTGGCTTCACTTATTTACTTGCTATCGTTAAAGAAAATTTACATAACATATATTTACACAAAAGACATATATAAATATATTTAAATCCTGTATGTGTGACCAGATTCACTATCACAAAGTGCATATACCTATGTGACCACTTGCTAGATCAGAATACAGAACATTCTAAGCACTTGAATACATTCAGATTCCTTCCTTTGAAGGGCACCTGTTATGAGGACTGGAGTTTTGGGACAGCCTACATGTATGGCACTTTCAGAACCCTCCAGAGAACTCACACCAATGCAACTCTCTCCATGAACTGCTCGCAGCCAGTCAGTACACGTGGCTGGTGCCTTAGATCAGCGCATTCCCACTCAACACAGGACGCCTCTAATGGACAGTAGTATACATCTGGTTAAGAGATGCACTGCCTTCTGATGTTCTTCCAATCAAATACTCATCTGTTCATCTCTGCCTTCAAGAAGGTCAGAAATGTATTGTGGTTTGAAATTGTCCCACTTACTCCTGCTCCCCATTCCATGTATTTTTTTTCTAATAAGTCTTTCATTTTTAATTCTGCCATGATGTCTGCTTTCCTAAGGGACGTATTTGACACAGTAGGTGCCGGAAAAGTAATTGCTAATGTGGAGTTTGAGGACCAGGGTGCATGCCATCAGATTTACAAGACCCCTGAGAGATACATGGGTCACAGATAGTTCCTGGCACACGATACTGGCCAACTACTAAAACCTTCACTAATGGTAACCTGAGAAGCACCCAGCTGAAAGAGAATACTCTTCCTGTCCCAAAGATTCCAGCATTTGAAAGGCAGTGGCAAAACAGGACCCACCAGAACATTCACACCGATGAGTCCTCTCCCTGAGCTATTTCTAAGGTACACTGACACAGGAAGAATGAGGACTAACTGAGTGTAGATTATGAAAAGTGAAAGGATATGTAAATACCCGAGGGTCCCTATAAACTGCCAAGGCTTGTCCTGCAGTAGAAGAGAAGTCACAGGCGAGTAGCAAACAAAAGACTAAACGAGAATTATGAAGCTTCAGATATTTTAATACTCAGCCAAGGTAGGTCTGGTACATGAAGGTCAGATGCTGGTTGAAAACTTGAGATACTGAAATGTAGATTAGGGACATCTGGGTGGATATCCCTAGAGACTATGTCTAGAATACACATACAGGGCATAAATGAGATTGGAAGACCATTCCCCAAGGCCATCAGGAGTGTGTGTGGGGTCAGAAGCATCATCTCTGAGATTCAACAGTGGCTGTCCTCTGCAGGCTGGCAGGAGGGGGAGGCGGGTCACAGAACTGGCTTTCACCATCTGTGAGGATAAACCTGAAACAACAGAGGACATTAGGAGCCAGATAGCCATTTCTGTAATTAGTGGCAAGTTTCAAGAGGTTGTGTTAGAAACATTAACTGCAGGGGTTGTGGTTATGGTTAAAAGAACACTGTATCTCTAGAGGCAAAAGCGATAAGCAGCCTTTGATAAGTTTGTATCACCTCTATGATCAGAAAATGAAATAATGGAAGAGTGAAAGGTTGATGGAAATGATCCCTCACAAAATAATCATGATCTCTTACTTGACTTTGAACACAAATTAATTTCTAGGTCTGGAACCCATTGACTTAAGAGATGGCCAAGTCCTCAGAATGAAAGACATTATACTACTTTAGGAGGAATACACGGTGAAGACTCCTGAAGTTTATCTCCAAAGACACTGATTGACATTTACCTGGATAATTATGTCCTGGGAAAAAAGTATTGCCCCAGTACAAGGATTATTGACAAATGGTACAAATGGATATTGCTAACCAGAAACATGCAGTATCATCATGGTCTCTTGTTAAGAATGGAGGCACATGCTAGTCAGGTAAAAAGTAGAATCTTTCCTAAAATCTGACTGCATTAGGGCTACTAGGTCCACAAACCCAGTCATACTAATTTTCCTAATCCTCAAATATACAATTGGGATTGATATATTTGGCAGATAGAGTGACTCTGATACTGAGTAGTCCTTTATTCTTCTGGTAAAAGATGTCATTTTGGTGAAAGAAAAATGGAAATCTCTAAAATTGCTCCATGCCATAGTTAATGTAGCAAATAAAAATCAATATTGCATCCCAAGGTGGATAATGGCTATCAGTATTTCCATTAAAATCTAAAGGATGAAAGACTGATAGTCTCTATCACACCTCGATTTCATTCCGTCGGCCTCCTCCCTGCAAAAACCAGACGGATCTTGGAGAAATGTATGTTCAACAAGCTACTACTCCTGATGACAGCTGCCATGCTAGACGGTATCATCATTAGAGGAGAGTGATAGTAACAGCACGTGGTAAGGTGCCATCGATTTAGTGAATGTGTTATTTAGATGTGTTCGTTATTGAATATGAATAGGCTAGAATGACTTCTTCAAAACTGTGCTTATTCACATTGTTTCGTTAAACTCATGATATCATGCCAGTCAGGCAGAACAGGCAAGAGATAGCTTGAAACCATGATAAGATAAATGAGCTCTGTAGTGGGTAAGGTGGGTGATAAATCCTAAAAAATTTCAGGGACATAAAATTTTAGCAAGGTTTGTAGAGTGTCAAAATCAAAGTGCTGCATTTTGTTTCATCCACTAAAAAGAATAGACATTTGAAATTATTGCTCAGGTTCTTTTTTTTTTTTAGGCAATATATTGCATAGCACAAAATATTGCTAAAATTCATACACCAGGGTGTTGACTTTGATTGGGATTCAGAGATAGAAAAGACTATGTAGCAGGACCACATGGCGTACACATACAAATCATGCCATTTGGTCCAACAGACCCAGAGAATGGGAGATTGTCAGTGGTGAGAAAAGATGAATCGTGGAACTAGTGGCAGATTTCAGTGGGAACGTTGCAGTATGAGTCCCTGGGATTCTGGAGCAAGGCCATGCCCATGAAGTCCACTGCAGTCATCAAAGGCCTTTTAGAAACATTGCTTGGTATGTTACTGGGCCCTCCTGAAGAGGTTTGTTTTACTTCACCATGAGTCACAATGCATATAGAAATACCCATTTCGAGCTGGATCACAGTTGATCAAATGATAAAGATCTACTAAGTCGTAAAGATTTAAAACTTAAGTCTTAAAGACTTAAGGTTTAAAATTTAAGATCTACTAAGTTGTAAAATGGGCTGAGCAGCAGTTCAACACGTTATGGGAAAAGTACATCTAAGTGCACCTGAAAAGGACAATGAGGCGTGGATCAATTCTATGAGCTGGCAGTGCAGACATCCATGTCACTCACTGTAGTGGCACCAATTTTTCTCTCTTAGATTGTATTTATGACCACATAAGGTGTTCCAGAGAACACATGAAAGATGAGGGAAACGACCAAGTTTGGCTTGTGGATGGATGAAAACCAAAAACAGATGACAAATGCATTAGAGTCACTGTCTGGAATGGTCCTTGTGATGGCTTATGTCTAGGTGTCCCCCTGAAGCATGATGCAGTCAATGGTGGGGCTTTTCAGAGTGGCTGGATCTAGGTCGTATGATGCTGGGATTAAGGGTGCCCCTCCCTGGGTGTGAGTGCTATCCTAAGGGCTGGTATAAGGGAGAGAAAGAAGGCTGCTGCCATCCCTTGCTACTTTGCTTGCTGCTGCTGCTGCTGCTGCTGCTGCTGTTGCTTCTGCTTTTCTGCTGCTGCCTCCTGCCTGTTCTGTGATGCCTCTCTGACAGCCTCAGAGCCAGCCCATTATTGACTCAAACCCCTACAGACTGTGAGCCAAAATAAAGCTTTCCTCGTTTAACTTTTGATGTTGGATATTTTGTCTCAGCAATGAGAAAAGTAACTAACACAATCCTCAAAGATAGAGAAGAGGGAAAAAACTCCTAGCTGGAATAACTGTGAGCAGTATGTCTGATCATAATCTGACTAAAATGGGTTAAGGTTTCTA
>PVJO010022206.1:12705-28563 GCA_004026905.1 Hystrix cristata | reverse complement strand
CTAACATCTAGAATATACAAAGAACTCAAAAAAATTAAACCTCCTAAATTTAAAGACCCAATCCAAAAATGGGCAACTGAAATGAATAAACATTTCTCAGAAGAAGAAATAAAAATGGCAAATAAACATATGAAGAAATGCTCAACATCACTAGTCATTCGAGAGATGCAAATCAAAACAACGTTAAGATTCCACCTCATTCCAGAGGAGCCTCTTTTTCAAACACCAGAACAACACATACCAGATTAAAGTTTAAATCTTCAAAATATATTATCAGAATCCTTGTAATTTTCAAAGTTAGCTGTTTTTCCCAGTACAAAATTAAATTTCTTGCTTTTTCACAGTACCTGACCAATATGAAAGTAAGTAACTCAAAGTCAAATGGTGGTAATAATAGAAAAAAAAAGAGAGAAGCCTAGAAAACAAATCAAAAGCCCTATTTTCTTGTTATGCCCAAAAATATTTCTCTTTCTAATTTTAATACCATCTGTTAGTGTTTCTGGAGAAATAGATGATGCTTGAAACGCTTTTAGAAATTGATGGTCCATGGATGTAACCGGAGAGTCTAAAACTTCAACTGAAGGTGCACCTAAGAACAAAATATATGGAGAGTGAAAAATTGAATCTTGATTTATAAGGATATAGACAAGTTATTATTTCTAATATGAAATAGCTTAGACTCTCACCAGAATCTTTTTAAAAATACTTTCTGTAAAAAAGAAATTTTTAGCCAGGTGCAGTGGTAGACCCCTATAACCCCAGCTGCTTGGGAGACTGAGGAAGGAGGAATGCCAAACCCAGTAAGTGAAGAGCAAAGTGGGCAACAGAGCAAGACCCAACTCAAAGCCAATGGTAAAAAAGGCATTTTTATTTGAACTTTTGTCTGCCACATATAGGCAATTGGCTAAAAAAAGTATTTTTGCATTTCTCAGACCTTTCTCAAAGGAAAAAAAAGCCTATATTATATACTAATATAGCTATGTCAGCAAAGCAATACTAAATTCTAATATAGTTGCAAAACACAAACTAAAGCAAGATAATGAAAATAAGGAACTTCTGGTTCACTAAGATAAAACACAGTACGTGTATTTTTAATCTATTCCTTACTAAGAAGACATCTAAAAGCAAAATAAGAAAAACAAAGAAGAAAGCTCTTCAGCGGAGGAAACAACAGCCACCCCAAACCACAGAGAGCAACCACAAAAATGTGTTGATTCTCATGGACTAAAAGGAAGGAAACTGCAGAGAAAATGTAAAACTGTTCTACCTTTCTTTTGAAGCACCACCTCTCCCACACTTCGGGTAGAGAGAAGGAAATGAACTTTTAGTCCTAACTGGTTTAAAACTTAATCATGTAAGGCTGAAGATTTAGCCCAGTGGTTACAGTACTTCCCTAGTAAGTGCCAGGTCCTGGTTCAAGTCCCAACACAAACACAATAAGAAGTTCATCTTGTAATGTGAACACTAGGGAATAGTTGTTCAGTCTCTCCAATTCCTCCCTGCTTCCTGTCCCCAGGCACTCTCTCAGGTGGCAGTGAGACTATAAGGAGGGCTCAAGACTATTCCGGTCCTTGTGCTGTTCTCTGGTTGCTGCAAGTGTTATTGATCTCAAATGCTCCAGGCTGGCCTAATTTATAATCTGGATTCTCAGCTTGATAGAGCCTTGTGGCCTCATGCTTGCTCCCACTGGTACTACAGTCCCCCACAGTGCTGACTACTTCTTCTATTGAATCCCCTGAACTGGGGACACACTGTCAGCTGAGCTCTAGGGTCCCCTTTCCCCCCCACTATGACAGATGTCAAGGCAGACTCATCTCACAGCTCAGGTGCCCGCCAAGTACTCCTTGAGAAGTGAGAATTACGGACTCCTGTATTAAAAAGAAACCAAATCCCAGCCAGAGGTCACCTCTCTCTAAGAGTTCGCATGGCTAACAGAGCAGAAGTCCCTCTGCCCCAGGCTTCTCTATACCTGACACAAAAATATCTTACATCTATCTCCTCGCCTGGCTCTCACTGTTCCTTATCACCCCTCTTCCCACAGGGCCCAAAAGGAGAGGTTTTTGTTCTTTATACTTTCAGATACTTAGGTGATAAAATACCGGAAATCACAAAAAGGTAAGATGCCAGCTATTATTTAGCAATGTTCTAAAATTACTAGCAGTTAAATAAATTAAGAGTAAGAAGAATCACAGATATGAGAAAGGAAGAGGCAAAAATTATTTAAAACTCTTAAGATTAAGAGGTAAGACTGGTGGCAACTGCACGCAAGAGAAAATAAAGATCCCAGGATTGAGAGATCTTGCATTTGTTGGAAATCTAAAAAAAAAATGAAGACTGGTGGCAAGAACAGAAAAAAAATTTGCTTTTTTATAAACAAATAATAATCACAGAACACAATAGGAGAAAAAAATTAATATAAGATAAAAAAGATTAAATACCTAGGAATAAACATAAAAATTGTGCAGGACTTCTAAGGAATTAATTTCAGAATTTCACTTAGAAGACAAATGAAGAGACAGTACTTTAAAATACCAACTCTTTCTACAATGATCTATCTACATATTTCAATGTGGCCCCAATTAAAATAATATAATGTTTTTTAACTTCCCAAAATTATGGCAAAGTTCTGAAAGAATTAAAAGATGAGAATAGGTCAGGAAAATTCAGAGGTCATAATTTAAAGTCATAAATTAATTTATTCACTATAAATCTACAGTAATGAAAACAACACAGTAATTATACAGAAATAGACAACAATGAGGCAGGCTAAGGAAGCAACAGCAATGTCTGGGTTGAACACAGAAAAGTTGTTTTACATCTCTGCTGAATCTCTTGATCTGTAAATAACAAACTAATCTGACTTAGTAGTTGGGAGGAGTAAATGAGGTAACATATAGGAAGGAAGCAGTTGGAGTAACTCTTGGCAGTACCAAGCTGCAGTGATGATGACAGTGACCATCATGATTTTTGCACTTATATCTGGGATTTCTGAGGCTATTACAGGAACCTAATACAATCATGGACTCATTAACACCACAAAAAAATATATTTACAGGATTTAACAACCTAGTTGTATAATTATCTACAAGAAAAAATACATAAAAAATATCAATCTTAAAAAATGAACACAAACAGGAAAAATACCAAATATCAAAACATACCATGAAGCTATAATAATTAAAAATATGTGATACTGGCCCAGGACACATAGAGAAGTGGCACAAAATAACAGATACATAGACTCTATATATAAACTTCCCCAAAGTTTCCAAGTATTTAGAAAAGAATTGTTCTTGGATAACTGTCATCAATGTGGATAATAACTGAAGTTAAATGCACCTACCTCACATTTTCACAAAAAATAAATTCAAGGTCCATAAAAAAGCTAAACACAAAAATTGCATATAATGAAGATAAAATGAAGAAAAGCATGTTTATAAAATTAGAGTAGGAAAAATGTAATAGGGAACACCTGTGTTCAAAATATAAAAACTGTTTTTAAAAAAAAAGTTTTGAATCGCTTCTCGGCCTTTGGGGAAAAACATCTCCCCCAAAAAAGAATTAATATATTAGTATATGGAATATATAAAACTCTTTGCATAAATCAAACAGAAGAAATTAGAAAGATGAACAAAGGATTTGAACAGGCAATTTGCAGAAAGTGAAATGACCAATAGATATGAAATGCTCTTCATCTCACTAATAATCACAGAAATCAAAATGAAGTAATGATAACAATTTCTCACATCAGCCTGGCCAAAAAAAAAAAAAAAAAAGAGTCAAGTTTAATCATATTAATGATTAGCCCCAATGAGAGGAAATGGGCTAAAATCACCCTGGAGGAATTAAAAACAAGTCCCGCATTTTGAAAGGGCAGTTTGGCAAAACGCTTTAAAATGTTACTTGTGCATACACTTCACCCCAACCATTCTACTTCCCCATACAGTCAAAGTCACGCAGGGACACAGGAGAAAGTTCAAGGATTTTTCTTGGAAAAATCAGCTACAATGGCAAAAAGATGGAAACCTAAATACCAAGAACAAGACAATAAACTGATAAACTATAGTATGGAATACTGTACAGCAATTAAAAAGAATGAAGTATATTTATGTTGTGTGTCCTGACATAATAATAAGCCTTCAATATTTTTCTAAATTAAAAAAAAAAGTAAACCTGGGCATGGTGACGCATACCTGTAATCCCAGCAACTGGGAGGCTGAGGCAGGAGGATTACCAATTGAAGGCCACCCTGAGCTACACAGTAAGACCCTGTCTCAGGGGAAAAAAAACACTGGATGTGGTACACCCCTCTAATCTCAGCACCCTGGGAGGCTGAGGAAGGAGGATTTCAAACATGAGCCCAGCATGGGCAATTTAGAAAGACCCTGTCTCAAAAATTTTTTAAAAAGGGGGTACAGGGAACTAGGGATGTAGCTTAACGTGAAGACCTTAAATTTAATCCCAGTGCCACCAAAAAGCGCCAAAAAAGTAAACAATAAAAAGATGTACGTTAAAGAGAAAAATAAATTCATGGCAGCAAATTACTCTCTGGGAAAGACTACAGAAAACTGTGCAACTGGTCCTTGAACTTCATTTCTACTGTTTGAATTTTTTATAGGAAAATATACACTTGTATTTAAGTAAGTAATTTGTAATGAAAGGAAAAATACAACTTTGTAAATACGACACATCAAATTGTTTCAAATGGGGAATATATTCAGCTCCCCAGTCACACTGAACTCTCAGAAGGATACAGCTACCTTCAATAATTTGGGATATATCCAATTAAACTATTCCCTGTATTACTTAAAATCTAAATGTGTATAAAACCAGAAACATTGAAACTGCTGGAAGGAAACAGAGGGAAAACACCTGAAGCCATAGGCACAGGCAAAGATTTCCTGAACAGGATTCCAATAGCACAGGAAATAATATCAAGAATCAACAAACAAAAAGAAGCAACAAGATATGTCATGCACAGGTACAAATCCCCTATGATGAATGTTATCACTATGTACATCTAAAATGTACCATTAAAATAAAATTAAAAAAAAAAAGAATCAACAAACAGAGCTTCCTCAAATTAGAAAGTTTCTGCACAGCGAAGGAAACAACAGAGTGAAGATACAACTCACTGTATGGAAGAAAATCTTTGCTAGTTACTCTTCTGATAAAGGACTGACATCTAGAATACATAACAATCTTTAAAATTTTAATTCCCATAAAATAATGAACTCAATAAAAAGTGAGCAAATGAACTAAATAAATACTTCCCAAAGGAAGTTCGAATGGACAAAAAGTATATGAAAAAATGTTCCACATCTCTAGCCAGCAGAGAAATGCAAATTAAAACTACCCTGAGAGCCCATCTCACCTCAGTCAGGATAGTACCATCAATACAAAAAACAACGCATGCTGGTGAGGCCTGAAGGGCAAAAGGTATCCTCCTACACTGTTGGTGGAGAACGTAAACTAATACAACCTCTGTGGAAATCAGTATGGAGATTCCTCAAAAGACTATTATAGGCTGGGGATTTCACTCAGTGGTTAAAGTGCTTCCCTACCAACCACAAGGCCCTGAGTTCGATCCCTGGCACCAACCAAAAAAAATTTTTAAAAAGACTAGATATAGAAATATCATTTGACCCAGCTATACCATTCTTGGGCATATTCCCAAAAGAAGTAAGGACTGCATACTATACTGATACATGTATATCTATGTTTATAGCAGTGCAATTCATAAAAGCTAAACCGTAGAAACAACCTAGATGCCAGTCAACAGATGACTGAATAAAGAAAACATGGTATATATATATACAATACAATATTACTCAACCATAAGGAAGAATGAAATCATGTCATTTGCAGGTGAAAATGGATGGAACTAGAAATAATCTCGTTAAGTGAAATTAGCTAGACTCAAAAAGTTAGATATTATACAATTTCTCTTATACAAGAAACCTAAGAAATATACAAATAAGTAAAGAATTAAATAAACAGGACAGGACAGGAAACCAAAAGGTAGATTTTCAGAGACAAGAAGGGGACATTTGGGAGGGAAGAGGAAAGAAAGAGGGGTGTAATGGAACTGAAATTGATTAAGACATGTTTTGTTTGTTTTTTAGTACTGGGGACTGAATCTAGGGCCTTCACACTAAACTATATCCCCAGCCATTTTTTATTTTTCATTTTAAATTGCCCAGACTGGTTTTGAGCTTGTGATTGTCCTACCTGAGCTTCCCAGAGTGCTGGGATTACAGGCATGTGCCACCATGCCTGGCTAAGATACGTTAAATGTACGTACCAGCTTCCCAAAGTAAACCCCATCATCATGTAATATTAACATGCACTAATGAAAATAATTTAAAGTATGTGTACACAAGTAAATGTATGTATATATACATATATATGCATACAGTCAAACTTTATTATAGATGGGTTTACATGTATATACACAAATGTACATACATACACATGAACACAGAGAACATATAATTTCTTTTCTCCAAAACAAGAAATTATAGCAAAAATGATACACAACAGAATAACAGTAAATTGTGACATCAAATAAAGAAATATTATTTGACTATTACAAACAACTAGGGTGTGCATCTAGATTTGGGTATAAATAGTGGAGTAGGAATGATCTTTTCCTTTTTGTTCTAAATTTTCAATAACAAGAATATATTGTAGGGGGCTGGGGATTTAGCTCAGTGGTTAAAGTGCTTGCCTTCCAAGCACAAGGACCTGAGTTCGAGCCCCAGCACCAAAAAAAAAAAAAAAAAAAAAAAACAAAACAAAAAAAACAGAATATATTGTAGGGGCTGGGGATGCAGCTCAGTGGTTAGAATGCTTGCCTAGCAAGTGCAAGGCCCTGAGTTTGAGCCCTAGCACCAAAAAAAAAAAATATTGTATAGTGGCAATGAGATCCTTTCAGGTAAAGAATATTTTCTAAGAAAAATACGATGAATATAAAATGCTAAACAAAAACAAGTCTTCACTGCTGTTAGCACACACAATAAAAGCCACGTGACGAGTTCACACTTTACACATCCTCACTTACCGATCCCACTGTCATCCAATCGCATGTAGCCCTCTGCCAGTGAGCTGAAACCAGTTAACCCTCCCATAGCTGCATAAGAAACATCCTGTCCCACTGGTTTTCCCTGAGCCAATCTTTCTTGCTTTGTTTCCACCACTGTATCGTGGGCATATGCAGGCTGACCACAAGCACAAGTGAAGCAGCTATGGAATCCCGAACACTTGGAACCTGAATCAAGATGGAAAGGAAGTTTAAAAATGTTTAGGTAAGGTACTAAACAAAGTACATATCAAACAAAAAATATTATTTGGCTATTACAAACAATGGGGATGAGGACTGGGATTTGAGTACAAATATTCGAGTAGGAATGACCTCTTCCCCTGTGCTTCCTAAATTTCCCTTAATGATATATTGTATAGTGGTGATAAATGCAACCCTAAAGACACTTAGTTTGGCCAAAACTAGCTGAATCTAGAACTCCTGACCCTGTATCTCATGTCTCCATCTCTTAACCTCCCTCCCAGACACTGCTCTTACTTTTAAAAGACGGTGAAGTGATGATAAGGAGGTATGTAGAAGAGGAAAAAATGTTCTTGAAAAATTGTAGAGGCTAAAAGAAACTGGATTAAACACCGGAGCATTAGGAACTGCAGGCTCTGTCCTCAAACTTCAAACACTGAGTTAAAAGCAGATATGGGGCTGGGGATTTAGCTCAGCGGTTAGAGTGCTTGCCTTACAAGCACAAGGCCCTGAGTTCGATCCCCAGCACCAAAAAAAAAAAAAAGGCAGGTATGAAGGGGCTGGCCCAGTGGTAAAGAGGTAATGTCAAAACCTCCCGGCAGATCTCCTCATAAAACCATATTAGAAGACCAACACAGAGACCCAGAAAGCATAAAAAGGAGAGTACTGATATATGCTACAACATGCAAGAATCATAAATACGTTATGTTCAGTGAAAGAACCCAGTCACAAAAAACCACATATTCTATGATTCCATTTACACGAAATATCCAGAATAGGCAAATCAATAGACAGAAAACAGATTAGCTAGGCATGGTGGAGCATGCCTGTAATCCCCATACTCAGGAGGCTGAGGCAGGAGGATCACTATGAGCTCAAGGCCGGGCTGGGTTACATAGTGAGCTCAAGGGCAGCATGAATCAAAATGCCAGAAAGTAAGAGAGAAGCAGTGGGGGACAGACAGAGCGAGAGGAGAAGGGAAGGAGAAGGGAAGAGAAAGGAAGGAAAGAAAAAGGGAGGAAGGGGAGGGGAAGGAAGAAAAGAGAAAAGAAAAAAGAAGAGAAAGGAAAAAGAAACAAAACAGATTAGTGGCTGCTAAGGGATAGAGGGAGGAAAGAATAAGAAATAATTTCTAAAGCTCAGAGTGCAGTTCAGTGGCAGAGCGCTTACCCAACATGTTCAAGGCGCTGGGTTCAATTCCCAGCACCAGGAAAGAAAGAAAAAAACGAATGATTCTAGTGAACATGGAATTTCTTTTTTAGGTGACAAAAGTGTGCTAAAATTTATTTTGCTATTGTTTGCATAACATTCAAAGATTAATATACTTAAAACCATTAAACTGCACACTTTAAATAGGTGAATTGTATAATATATAAATTATACCTTAATAAAGCTGTTACATAAATACAAGCCATATTGGAATGAAGACCAGAATATAGAATTAACCAAATTTACACCTCCTCACATCCCTCTGACAAATATGCATGAGAACAAAGATACATAAGGAAGTTGATCCAACTACTTCCATACATAGCCATGATACATGTTTATTTTTGCTACTGCCAGAAAAAAGTTTTAAGGTTGAATCCATTATACAAGATACTTGAGACCAGAAATGTTTCAGATTTTAGAGTTTTTTGGATTTTGGAATATTTGCGTACATTTTACCAGTTGAGTAATCCATAATCAAAAAACCTGAAATTTTCAAGTATCACATTGGCTTAAATTTTTTAACTTATAAAATTATTTTTTAAATCTGTAAAGAATTTAGTTGAGGGTTGGGGACACAGCTTAGGGGAAGAGTGCTTATCTCGCCTGCACAAGGCCCCACATTCAATCCCCAGGACCAAAAAAACAGTTTTTTTGATTGATTAAGCTCCTATTATACAAAAATCTGAATCAAATCATGTATAGAAAAAATCTAGGAAAGGAGGTGGTACATGCCAAGAGGAGGTGGCAAGTGCGGAAACACTCCACAGTGGCTGCACTTGGGATGTGGAGTAGCCATCCCTTCCAGAAGAGACCACTGCAGCCCCAAAGAACAGGTCTCAGGACACTGCTGGCAGCTGCCTCCCTTGCTGAAGGTTGGCTTAAGTGTGGAAAAGGGTTTCAGGACACTTCTGGGCATCTGTCATTCACAGCTAAAGAAGGAACTATTACAGGGAATCACTTTCAATCGTCTCCAAAACCAAAGAACAAGCTAGCAAATATAAGAGCTCCAGTGAGCTAATAGACATAGCACGGAGTTCCAGTGGAAGTGATCTGCCAGATAAAGACGAGATACTTTCTAAATCACAGAGAAATAATAGACATGGCTCTAGAGTGGACAGGTTTTAGAACAGGAATATTTTAGGTCCAGAAGACAGGGCCAGTAAAAGTAAAATACTTTCAGAAATCTAATTTTCGTAAATAATGGATACAGTAGTGGAAGAAACCTACATTCCTTTTGTTTTGTTTTGGGTGCTGGGGATTGAATTCAGGGCCTTGCACTTGCTAGGCAAGCGTTCTACCACTAAGCTAAATCCCCAACCCCTGTTTTGTCTTGTTTCGTTTTTTGGTTTTTTGAGAGAGGGTCTGGCTCTGTAGTTCAGACTAGTCTTGAACTCACTATGTAGTCCAGGCTGGCCTCAAACTCTCTGCGATTCTCCTGCCTCAGCTTCCCGAGTGCTGGGATTACCCACATGCAGCACCACACCTGGTGAAACCTACATTCCTTTCATGTATTTGTGATTGATTGTGATTTTTCTGAGTCCCAGCCTCAGTGCCAAGCCCTTTAGAAAATTTTTCTCATTTAATATTCTTCACAACTGTAACAGAGACACATTACTGGTATTATTTTTACACTAACAACTTAGGCTGAGACTTGTTAGAATTGGTTGGAATTCCATTTTTGGTCTCTTCAGCGCCAAAGTCAGTTTTCACAATTCCCACGTAATGCTACACCCATGCTACCTCCTTGCAAACTTGTTATTAAATACTGTGACAATGTGTGGTAGAAGTGTGACTTACTAACAGGTTCCTATGCTGGTAGCATTTTATGTTGGATCATGTTTTAGACAGTTTAAAACAGGCTTTCTCAGCCTCAACACTCTGGCCATTTGGAGCCAGGGAATTCTTTGCTGTGGGAAGAACGTTCCTCTGCATCCTGTATAGGATGTTTTCCAGCACTCCTGGCTCCTGCCTGCTGATCACAGTAGTACCCCAACCCTAGTTTTAACACCCAAAAACCTTTCTAGATGTTGCCAGAGGGCTCTCAAAGGACAAAATCGCCCACCTCCACTTGATAACTACATATGTACTGTTATGAAAATCATATACTTTTACAAATTTTTAAAAATACTGCAGAGTATTTAAAATTCTTAATGCTTTCAAAATAAACTTGTAACTTTTAACTCTGATAGTTCATGTCAGTTACCTAGTCTACATTAGGTTTTGATAGACGGCCTCTCTGAAAAGCAGTTAAATTCCTTTGACCACTTTGTAAGACATTTTGGTAACTACCATTGACATTTTAGTAGGTACTGGGTGAAGTGGTATTCTAAATTCATACATAAGCTGATAATGCTTACGTTATTAATTCAATCACATCGAAATTCATTGTGTTTTAACTCTTGGTTTGTCTTCAAACATCGCTGAACACAATTTCAGTATTAAAAATTGTATGCTTATAAATAGTATGGTATGTGAATTATACCTCAATAAAGCTTGCATTAAATAAAAAAGATATTAGTATTACTTAAATTATTTGAATTATAGGACATTAGAGTTTATGATCATCAAGCATACTATAACTCTGAGCATACTGAATTTTGTTTAGTTGGTTAAATACCTGACCAGGAAGCTGAATAAACTAGTACAAAGACACAATAAATATTCAAGAAATTAAAACACTGTGCGAATGTATAACAATGTGACTTACATGTGTTGCATGCAAAGCCAGGCGCAGCACTATGCTGGTCTGCGAAGTGCTTGCACCTGCAGCGGATGGGCTGTGCACCATTCAGAGGGATGTAATGGTAAGCCCTGCACAGGCAGCCAGGCGTTCGGCAAGGCAGGGCAAGGGGGCACTGCTGTGGAATCGTTTCAAAGTCAGTTTTGTGTTGTTTATACCTAAGAGGGGTAGAGAATATAAACACAATGTGGTTATTACCAAAAATCACAATTTCTATTCCATCAAATGCAAATATGACTTGTTAATAAGGTGAAAATAAAAAAAAAGAAAATAAACTTACCTATGTCCGCATTTCTGTCAACTTTGTTCAGAAGGAATCTTTGCTCTTTTTTTTTAACCTGTTTAAGAATTTTCACAGCAGTACAGAGAAATATAATTCCCTTAAAATACTTCTCATGCAGCTCTTTAACATGGATACATATCCCAAGTATGAAAAAAATTCTATACAAAATATTTTTTATCAAACCACATTAAATTTATTTTCATGGTTTGCTATTTAAAGAGTTCAACAGACATGTGTTAATGTAATTTATTGTCATGTAATTTAATTTTCAACTTCCTTTTAGGTAGTCAGGATCAAACACAGGAGTGTTCTACCACTCAAGACCTTACACCTGAGGGTTCACCTGAGACCTTTTTATTTTATTTTGGGACAGAGTCCCAGCAAGCTGCCCAAGGTGGCCTGGGACTTTCAATCCTCCTGCTTCAGCTGCTTGAGTACCTGGGATGACAGGTGGGTGCCACTGTGGCCGGGCTTATTTTTAACTTTTAACTTTAAAATAAACTATCAATATCTTTAAAGGCCAAATTCTATGAAGACATTGTAAATGATAAATAGATCATTTGCTTCCTTCTTATAAAGTGCTACTCAGTAAAATAATGCTGTATTTTTTATTAACATTGATCTAAGATATATGTTAAACTAACGATAATATAAGATACATGTTAAACTAATAATAACGTACCATTTTTTACTTAACAAAAAGTTTTTAATTCCATTTATACACACACACACAAACACAAATGCACACATGCACACATGTACAGATGGGAATGGGTAAAATTACTACAGGACAGTTTTCAAGCTTGCTTTCTTCAAATAAAAATGTTCACAGAACCACAGTACTGCATGTTAAATAGACAAAAGCAGAATTGGAGTCTGGCCTTCCTTTCCCTAAACCTTCCTTTCCCTCAGCTGCCCCTCCTCCCAGCGCACTCTTGAGTCTTTGCTCACACCTCCAGGGAACACAAGATGAACGCTACTCGACTAGCTGGCGTATCAAGTAGGTATTGAAAACTTTAAGATTACTACATAACAATGTGTAAAACAT
Source organism: Hystrix cristata (assembly GCA_004026905.1). Taxonomy (NCBI): domain Eukaryota; kingdom Metazoa; phylum Chordata; class Mammalia; order Rodentia; family Hystricidae; genus Hystrix; species Hystrix cristata. The sequence continues at coordinate 15,998 of PVJO010022206.1, read as the reverse complement.
ATTTCTGTGACTGCCATGAAAAAGTAGTTCAAGATTTTATACATACATAAAACATACACAAAACTAACAACTAAATGAACTATACAAAGAAAAAATTATGCAGACAAAGTAAAAAGTATTAACAGCAGCTAACTTTGGGCAATCAATATTCTACTTTTCTATTCTATTCCCCCATTTTCCTTAATAACCACATATCACTTTTTTTTCTTCCATAATGAGGCTTGAACCCAGGGCCTTTGCACTAAGCTACCTCCCCAGCCCTTTATTTTTTTGAGACAGGGTCTCACTAAGTCACTAAGTTGTCCAGGATAGGTTGGAACCTGCAATCCTCCTGCCTCCCATATATCACTTTTTGGCGGGGGTGGTGCTGGGGATCAAACTCAGGGCCTTGGGCTTGCTAAGCAAGCACTCCACCACTTGAGCTAAATCACCAACTCCCCACATAGCACTTTTTTTTTTTTGTGGTAGGGATCAAACTCAAGGTCTTGCACTTGCTGGGCACACACTCTAACCACTGAGCTACATCCCCAACCCACATATCACTTTAATAACAGGAAAAAAATAGTTTGCATAGAGATCTCATGAGTGACAAGTACTACAGAAAAACTTCTCCATCAAAGGTGCCTCAGGTTTTTGAGAGTCAATTCCATGCTGCAAAACTTAAATGCAGATAAGAAACCAGCATTAAATTCTTATAAAGATTATTAAAATATTACCAATTTTCCAAATATCTCTTCCATTCTGAGAGACAGCAACACATCCCTCATTCTCCATTCTTCCACAGTGCTATCAGCTGAGGTTGCTAGAAAAGTTTAAAGTCTGTCCATGAACAACATTACTCATCCTAGCAACTGTCTAACACCACCTGGCAAACTGCAACTCTGTAAATAGTAACTATTCAGAGTCTCTCATGAGTCCATCCTTAGAACAAAAAGAGTTGTTACGTAAAAACATGTAATAGGTTCAGTGGTTTTTCTGTGAAGCAGTTTGGTCATTTTGTCCGTTACTATGGTGAGACAGTCGTAAAATTAGAAGTAGGCCATGCACACAGCAAAAGGCAAACCTCAGATCCAGGCAACATACATCGATGACTAAAGCCTCATGTAATTCCTTTCCCCATGGCATTTTCTTGGGACACAATCATTTGTCATGAAAAGCAGCGTACTTAGGTTTTTGTTTGTTTAAAGAAATATATGTATCAACCCAGCAGTTCCTTGAGATGAGAAGGCTGGTTTAGTGAATTTGAGGAGAAATGTGTCTATTTGTAGATGGGTAACATGACCAGCGTGGATCAATCCAAGCAACTATTAAAGCAGTTTTCTGCAGCCTGACTATCCATCCTCTACCTTGTCCATGTGAGTGGTACACAGGCAGACTCTGCTCCCCAGATGGACTGAAAAATCCCCAGCAAAGCCCCAGGGGCACCAATATCTTTTTTTATCAATGGTAAGAAAAGAACTGCTTAAGACAAAAGACATTATGGTGGGGGTTACTATGGTATGATAAAGGAAAAAAATTTTTTTCTTTTTTTGGTTTTTTGAGACAGTGACTTGCTGTGTAGCTCAGGCTGGCCTCAAACTCCTAAAGCTCTGGTCTTGGCCTCCCAAGTGCTAGGATTACAGGCATGCACCACCATGCCTGGCAAAAATTTTTAATTATAACTTTAAAAAAATTTAGATATTTTTACTATATTATATAAATGTCTGCTTTAAAATGTTTCTTAATCATCACAGTGTTATTTATAGAAGGATGATACATTTTGCTACAGCTTTTATTTTCTAGCCATCAGAAAAATAGCAATAAAAGTTGTACATGGTGGTATATGCTTGTAATCTCAGGATTCTGGGAGGCTGAAGCTTGAGGTCTGCAAGTTTGAGTGCAGGAAGCCCGGGGCATTTAATGACTCAGCAAGATGGTCTCAAAAATTTTAAAAACAACAACCAAAAAAAAAAGTCTGTGGGTATACCACAGTGCAAAGCCCTGGGTTCAATCACCAGAAGGAAGGCAGGGAGGGAAGGATGTAAGAAAGAAATAGCAAATTAAATATCTTACCTGTGTGTACAAAAACACAGTGTCTCTGGGCCAACAAGCTTACAATCCATTCCTGTTGGTGACCGCCAGCTCACAAATAACCTGTTCTGTAAGCGCATAGGTAAAACTTTTCTTTTGTATTCTTCATATTCTTCAGGAGTAAAAAGTTTTCCTCCATCGTCCTCACCAACAATTCTAGAACAACAAAAATATGTCTTAAGCCTTGAATATTTTCCGGATTAAAAATACTAAACTCTAAAATTAAACTATGCTTGTATATTCTAAGGGAAGGCTGCTTTGAATTTTTACTGTGGACACAAGTTAATAGCCAAATTATACACAATGACAATAAAGCTTTTGCTTCTGAAGAGTTTTGGACATGCACCCTCACACGATGGCAATTTAGCATTTGAGAAAACAGAAGCAGGAAGGAGACTCTCACCTTCCCTGAGTTATTATTCCCGGACACAGGTAGGTATACGACCTTCATTCCAGAAGTGCCCTCCCTACACCTACATGCTTCTCGCTGAAAACACAGCCACGCAGAAAAGAATTTGAACAAACAGGCCTTGCTGACCTCCCCCCAGTTTGTTACCACTACTAGGTCATACCCTTTAGTGATTCCATTATATTTTTTCATGACTCCATTCTTCATCACAACCGAGCACAAAAGTGCAGAGGATCTCCTGTTTCTGTGGGTTTTCACATTCCGAAGGCTCCACTGTCAAAAATCTTTCTTAGGAGATGGGGAGACATGAAAAAATAAAACACTTCGAGGCAGGCGCATGAGGCTCTGTCAAGCCCTGGACAATGAACCAAGTCCTCAAGCCAAGGGACAGGCGGCGTTTCCGGTTTCATGAGAGAAGTCTACACAACCAAGAAAGCACCCGGCCCGGGTCCTTCTCCTAAAAGCTGCACCTCGGGATTCGGAGCACGTGCAAACTTGAAGTCTACTAACTCTTAGAAGCCCCGAGTGCTCCGTGTGTAATTCTCCGGTGGGTTCTTAGAAGGGACCGCTTAAGAGGCCTCGGAAGAGACTCGTTACTGAGCGGAACTGCGTATCACGTATTTAATTACAGAAAAATGAGATCAATCTAGGCCTCCCTCATCCGCCTCAGTACTCGCTCATCCGCCGGGTCCCAGCCCGCGCCACCGGGTTTGGGGAGGGGCCGGGGGATGCACGCTCGAGCAGCCGCCACCGCCTCACCTCCGGTACTCCAGGTACTCGTCCACCGCCGCCGCGCCGCCCGGAGGCAGAGTCA
>PVJO010022206.1:0-12605 GCA_004026905.1 Hystrix cristata | reverse complement strand
GTGAGTCTCGTTTAAAGCAACCAGGGAGTGCAGTGCCTGTGTATAATGGGTTCATAGAAGATTGCTTCGTACAGCTATTTCACTTATTACGTCTCCCGAAATCTAAGTGGTGTTGAGGTTTTGCTGAGTTTGAAGCTGGCCTCAGCAGGATCACCAGCTGTGTTTTCAATTTAGTGTTTTTTAAAAAACTGATACAGGCACCTGTGGGTGTAGTTCAGCGGTAGAGCACGGGTTCAGCGTGCGGAGGGATCTGGGTTCGGTCATCGGCGCTCAATAATGATAATATAATTTGATATAAAAGCAGTAGGCCTGAGTGCATCCAATTTGAATACAAAAAGCAAGCAACATGTTCTTCAAAAAAGTAAAGAACAAATTTGAGGGGAACAATTTTAAATTTTGGTGGGGTTTTTATTGGGTTTTACTTTACTGGGTTGCGTGGTTTTTGCGGAGCTGGGGATCTAACCCAGAGCCCCTGCACATGGTAGGCAAGTGCTCTACCGCGAAGCTACTCCCTAGCCCCGAGTTAAGATGTGTTTAAATCTTTGGAAGACTCTCTACAAAATCTACATAAAAGTTGAATTAGGGCTGGGGATTTAGCTCAGTGGTTAGAGTGCTTGCCTTGCAAGCACAAAGCCCTGGCTGGGTTCAATCCCCAGCACTAAAAAAAACCAAAAAAAAACAAAAAAACTTGAATTACCAGGCAATTGGTAATGTAGTCATAAATCGGTTTAGCAACTAGAAAGGGGTAAGAAATTCATTATTACTCAGGAGGGAGGAGTCCTTAAATTGAAGATCCATGAGAAGTTTAGGATCACCTTTAGCGTGCTGGGTGAATTACAGACCCGCCTCATCTTCTGTCCCGTCACTTTACTGTGCTTTGCAGGTATTGCTTTTTTTTTTTTTTTAAATACATGCCAAGTTTGTGGTGATTTCTGCATCAAGCATGTCTATTAGTCATTTTTCCGATGGCATGTGCTCATTTCCGGTTTCTGTGTCGCATTTTGGTAAGTCTCACAATATTTCAAAATTTTTCATCTTCCTTTCTTTTTTCTTATGGTACTGGGGATTGAACCCAATGCCTTGGCACTGAGTTATATCCTCAGCTCTTTTTATTTTGGGCCAGGGTCTCAGTAAGTTGTCCGTGCTGGTTCAAATTTGAAATTCTCCTGCTTCATTCTCCCAGAGTGCTGAGATTACAGGTGTGTACTGCCATGCTTGGTTTTGAATTTTCTCATTATTATTGTATCTGTTGTTAATGATCTGTGATCTTTGATGCTACTATCATCATTGTTTTGCGAGGCACCATAAACTGTGTCATATAAGATGTCAAACTTAATGTTTCTGTTTTTGACTGCTAAACTGACCAGATTTTCCCCTGTCTCTCTACCTCCTCAGGCCTTCCTATTCCATGAGACACAACACTTTGGGAATATTAATACCCTACACAATGGCCTCTAAGTGCCCAAGTGAAAGGGAGAGTCTCATCTCTCTCACTTTAAATTAAAAAGTAAAAATGAGTAAGTTCAGTGAGGAAGGCCTGTCAAAAGCCAAGACAGGCCCAGCATGATGGCACATGCCTGTAATCTAAGCTATTCAGATGGCTAAGGCAGAAGGATCACAAGTTCAAGGCCAGCTGGGCAATTTATCTACACCCTGTATCAAAATAAAGAGGGCTGGGAGTGTAGCTCAGTGGCAGAGCATCACTGGGTTTGATTCCCAGTACTGAAAGAAAAATAAATAAATCAAGATAGGCCAAAGACTAAGCCTTGTGTGCCCTTCAGTCAAGTTTCGAATGCAAAGGAAAAGCTCTTAAAGTTCTTAAAGGAAATTGGAAATGCTATGCCAGTGAACAAATTATAGAGAAGCAAAACAGTTTTATTGCTGATACAGAGAAAGTTTTAGTGACCCAGGTTGAAATTCCAACCACCCACAATATTTCTTGAACCAAAGCCTAATCCAGAGGAAGACCCCAACTCTTCAATTCTATGAAGCCTGAGAGAGGGGAGGAAGTTGCTAAAACAAAAGTCTGAAGGTAGCAGAGCATGGATCATGAAGTCTGACGAAAGAAGCTGTCTCCATAAATAAAAATTCAAGGTAAAGCAGCAAGTGATTATGTAGAAGCTGCAGAAAGTTATCCAGAAAAGCTGGCAAAGATAATGGACAATAAAATAAGATAGATAAAAGATGTCAGGCTATCTCTGTGCCTCACTTTCACTTTCTGTACATCACTTCCTTTCTCTGGCTATAAATATAAAGCTACCCGTGTATTACAGCTGCTCATTTTGAATCATTTTTGGTCCAGGATATTGTCAATTAGAATTGCAAATGAAGCCAACTGAGATTTTAAAGACTAGATTTGTTGAAAATTGGTCTTTTAACACCATTAAGAACCTTCATGATCCAGGGAAGGTCAAAAATGTCACCATTAATGGGAATTTGGAAGAACTGGGCCCTAAGCCTCATGGATGACCTTGAGAGATTCAAGACTTGGTGGAGGAGATAAATGAAATTGTGGTCAATTAGCACGTGAACTAAAACTACAAGTGGAGCCTAGAAATGTGGCCGAATTTCCTGCAATCTCATGATAAAATTGTGAGTAGATGAGTTGCTTCTCATAAATGAGCAAAGAAAGTTGTCTCTTGGGATGAAATCTACACCTGGTGAAGATTCTGGGACATTGCTGTAATGTTAACAGAGGCCTTAGAACACTACACAACTTCATTGATAAAGCAATGAGAGAGTTTGAGAGCTGAAGGAAATACCTCCCAGAGCAGCCAGGAGGGCCCTGAGGTAGTGGGCCAGTTGCAAGGTGTTTGAGGAAGCCACAGACGAAAAACAAGAAATACTTCTTGGGAACATCAGGACTTTCTCTGTCTCACTCTAATATAAATGTGAAAGTTTTTAAATTGTTAATACCTTTAATGATGCCCTCTGTGTTAAGTCCCAATTAACTGAGATTAATTGAAAGTATAAACAACAAGCTTAGTGGTAAAGCACTTGCCTAACACATGTAAAACTCTGGGGTCAATCCCTCCCCCACCCCACACCCGGCAAGCAACAGTAAATTTCAACCTGAGGGTAGAAGCATAAGATCTACTTCTTATCACAACCTGGACTTATTCCCTCCATCCCTACACCAAGATCCCCTACCTCCACTAAGGTATCAAACGAGAGGAACTATTGAGTAACCTTCAATTTTCCTCCTTGCAAAAAAGTTACCTAGCATTGATTAAACAAACCCTCCCCCAAATTTTTTTGAAACACGGTCTCACTATGTAGTCCAGACTGGCCTCGAACTTGCACAATCCTCCTGCCTGAGTGCTGGGATTACTACCACGCCCAGTACAAACCAAAAATTATGATGATTCCTTTTAATTATCAAATGCATAACCACTCTTAAAGAAAAACGCATATGACACACCAAGTACAAATAATATATTTTATTTCACCTCTGAAAACATAGACAAAAAACAAAAATGTCCACATCTAATGAAGAGAGAACAATTTTTCCAAAATTCACCTGGTAATGGTATATAATTCATTTCTTCACTGAAAGGTACAGAGAAGACAGTTTGGAAAGCTATCTTCATAAAATATTTTCTCATACTTACTTTAACAAAATATTATAATTAATGCTACTACTTCTGGTAGCACAATGTAATAACGAACAATACAATATCTAAAACTAAATTCAACATAGTCTAAATCTAGAAGCTAGCTGCACTTGAGCAGTTATTAAAGAATAAATACTATGAAATATAGGGCACCATATAGCAATCAGATTTGCTACATGAGAAATTTAAATAAAGGTGTACATCGTTCTATACTAGAATTACCCAAGATTAAATTTTCTTGTGCTGTATACAGTAGCTGTTTTCCTGAAAAGATAGTAAATCTTCATAATTTAAATAATATTTTAAATGTTATTTTAAGTGGTCATTATATAAAATGGCTATCTAATCCAAAATTCTATAAAGCAGGATACACTTATGTAATGTAAAGTAACATTTTTCCAAGCATTTTATGCAGCACAGATACCTTTATTATATACATCTGACTAAAGTCCTTGAGGCCCCTCCTCTCTTACCAGCATGCCAAAGCAAAAATTCCCAAATATGGAAATCATGTGCTTTTCCTGATGGCACAGGCACTCAAAGGGTAAAGTTTGTTTTTTTTTTTTAAAAAGACAATCTCACTAAGTTGCCTAGATTGACCTTCAACTTTCAATCCTCCTGCCCTAGCCTCCTGAGTAGCTGAGACTACAGGCGTATAACAGTGCACCCAGCTAAGGAGTTAAACTTTTAAATCAACATTAATGTATGTGAAAAATCATGAATATAGTTACATTTCATTTCATCATAAAAATATTTTTATTCTTCAGAATATATGTAAGAAATTTTAAAGTATGAGATTAGAGATACAACTTTAATGTTGTTATTAAATTGCCCCCAATTTAGACTAGGTTACGGACAGTGGCTGCTACCCATTTCAAGATTATACTCTTAAAAATGTAATTTTAAAAATATACAACAGTTAACCTTCAGTTATTTTGAAAGATAGTGCAAATGAAGACATTCTTTGGGTCATGATTTCAAAACATTATTTTCAACATTATACTTCCTTTCTCTGTCCATAATCTGAGCTACAAAATATAGTACTGAAAGTAAGCACATCTTCTAATAGCCTTAGTCAAACAGTTACATCTACTGAGAAGAAATGACAGAATGATTCAGTAACAATATTCTCCACTTGTCTGAAAACATGTTATATACCTAAATAAATATTTTATGGAAATGAATCCATGTCCTTTAGTGTTTGTGTTTCAGCTTGATCTCAAACAAACATTTACACAAAGATCATCTACCTGATTACTACATCAACCATGTTGTCAAACTTCCTTTAAGGATATAGCACAGCATGGAAGAGACTTGCCTGAAAGCAAACTAGTAACACTTAAAATTTTATATACAGAAGTAGGGTTCCATGAATTCAGCAAATTCCTTGAAAATATGTTGGGCTTGTATCGTAAAGTATTACTCTCTCCTAGCCAGCAATTAAAAAGCTTTTCTGCGATAGGATATAATCCATAGTGGATATAGCAGCACAAGGTGATCTTCAACTGCTATCTAATGCTACCCGAAGCATTTATCCTTTTATTTGTGGTTACTGGCACCAAATTCCCATTAGTGCCATTGGTAGTGTTGGTGGCTGAGCCGTTCACAACAATATAGTCAACTTTGTTCTCCAGCTTCACCAAGCGTTGCAAAATGTCATCCAAAAGGACAGCAATGGTTCTTTTCAGATCAGCTAAGGGGAAAAATCAGAATGTTAAGTATCAAGTGGGCATGTAATTATTTGTGTTTTTACAGTTTGAAAGAAAACAGTAAATAATCAAGTCATCAGAGAAAATATAGAGAATGTACTCATACCACAGTAAGGAAAGCCTATTTTATGTGGGGGTTTTTTCCCTCTGGTTTTTTTTTTCCCCCCCTGCAGGGGAAGCCTATTTTAATCAATGTTTTAATACAGAGTTTCTAAAAGGAATGTGAGAGTTGTAAATATGGGGGAAACTCTCTTTTATAGTGCAAAAGAACAGATTAGAGGCTGGTTCAAAATATTAGTCCCTCTGTAAGGAATGTATTCACTTTGAGTTCCTCACAGCAGTTTGAAAAAAATACTGTGGACTAGGCAGGAAAGGTGAAAATATTCATAACTAGGAGATGCACTGAAATACAGAAAACAGAAACCTGGGCCTCCACAGATGGCAGTGCGGGCGAGAGCTTCGGATTCAAAGCAAACACCAGGAGTATGGTCAGTGCAATAGGCAGCTAGCAGCTCGGACATCACTTTCTTCCAGAGAAATGATGGGGGAGACTGTCTCCCTAAGCTCATTGGAAGGTTAAGGGTTTCAGTCGAATCTACCTGAGAAAAATGAAATGATGACCTTTTTCTTTCATATATTCTTTTTTTCTGATTTACCAAAAGCATCTAATAGATACTAGGTGCTTAATATTAGCAATACTGTTTGCTTTGTTTTGTTTTGAGACAGGGTCTTACTATACAGTCAAGCTGGCCTCAAACATGCAATCCTCCAGCTCAGCCTCCCACATAATACTGGTCCTTTTTTCATTTTTGTTATTAGTTTTTCTTTTGTTTTTATTTTTCTTATCTTGGATCAAAAAGGCAGGCTAATTTTGGACCACTGGTGAAAAATTATCTAATGCCAATTGATAAATTTGCTGATGGTTCTATTATTAAAATACCAAAAAAGCATGAACCACAAAAGAACAAAACAAATAAACTGAACTTTATTAAAATTTAAAACTCTGGGGTCAGTATGGTGACGCATGCCCATAATCTCAGCACTCTAGGAGGCTGAGGCAGGAGGATCACAGGTTGGAGCCCAAAATGGGCAACTTAGCAAGACCCTGTCTCAAAATAAATAAAAAGGGGTGGAGATGTAGCTTAGTAGTAGAGACCCCCTGGGTTTAATCCTCAGTACCACATACACACAAAAATAAATGTGAAACACAGCAAAGGCCACGGTAATCAGAGATATGCCCAAACTAAGTGTCCTCAATGCCTATGTGCTTCCCAAGCTGCATGTGAAACTACATCATTGTATGAGTTGTGCCATCCACAGCAAGATGGTCAGGAATCGAGCTCATGAAGCACAGAAGGACCAAACACCCCTGCCCTGATTTAGACCTCCTAATGCTGCCCCACAACCTTCACCAAAGCCCAAATAAGGAGCTGATCCTTAAGGACTAAAAAAAAACTATCCATCCTGTACAAAAATAAATAAAATGGAAATTATACTTTTTTTTTTTTGAGACAGGGTCTCGCTATGTAATTCAGGCTGGACTTGAACTCACTATGTAGCCCAGGCTGGCCTCAAACTCACAGAGGTCCTTCTGCCTTAGCCTCCCAAGCGCTGGGATTATAGGTATGAACTACCATGCCCGGCAGAAATTATACTTTTTTTCAAAAAGAGGTAAAGGAGTTAAGTAGACATAAATAAGACATGGAAAAGGCAAACAAGCATGAAAAAAGATATTGTAGTTTGTAGGAAACTACAAATCAAAGTCACAGTAAGATACCAAAGATACCACTTGACCCCTACTAGAATGGCTATAATCAAAGAAGAAATGGGAAGGTGTTGGTATGGGATGTGAGGAATTTTAAAACTTCTTACATTACTGGTAGGAACACGAAATGGTGCAATTACTGTGGAAAATTGTTTGACAATTTTTCAAAAAGTTAAATATAAAGTTATCATGATCCAGGAACTCCACTCCTACATATAAACCCCCAAGGACAAGAAATACTGTATACCAAAGTTCTTATTTGTGAACTTTTATTCATAATAGCCAAAAGGTACAAAGAACCCAAGTATCCATCAAAAGATAAATGGATAAACAAAATGTGTTACACACACAAAGGAGAGTATTATTCAGCCATAAAAAAGGAATGATATTCTGGATCAATGCTAAGGGTGAACCTTAAAGATAATATGCAAAACAAAGTAAGCCAGACACAAAGCTCAAATATTGTTTGGGTCTACTTACATGGAATATTTAAAACAGGCACATTCATAGAAAATGAAAGTACTGTAGATGGAAGGTTACCAAGGACCAGGGGGAGAGGAATAAAGACTTATTTTTCTTGGGGCTCTTTGAGGAATTACCTCTTCCCGCCAAGTTACTGCTTAGCAGTTAGACAGTTTGTTGTTTGGAGTGATACAAGTATTAGAGATACAAATATAAGGCTGAGGATTTAGCATAGTGGTATCTTGCCTAAAAGATACAGGGTTCCACAACACTGTGAATGCAATTCATACTAATGGACTCTACCCTTAAAAATGGTTAAGTAGCAACTAGGCACTGTAATCCCAGCACTCTGGGGGGCTGAAGCAGGCTCACAGATTCAAGTCCAGGCTGGGCAATTTAGCAAGACGGTCTCAAAAAAATATATTAAAAAGGGCTGAGGATATAGCACAGTGAGAAGGCCCTGGGTTAAACCCCCCACTCAAAAAAAAAAAAGTTAAGTGGTAAATGTTATGTTATATATATTTTACCACAGTTTTTTAAGCGAAAAAATAAAGAGATCAGAAAAGCGAAAAATAAAGAGCTCACTAGTGAAAGAGATCAGAAATAGTCTGTGGTGGTAGAGGGTGATCACAAAATGCTTACCAAAAAAACCCATAAAAAATCAGAGATGAGAGAACATAAAAAAATGAGGAAACCTCATCACAGAACAATGAGACTTTCCAAGCAGTGCATCTCTGTCATCACTCATCAGGAGCACTTAAATATGCTAGTTTAGAGGGAATGTACAAGGGGGAAAATGTACAAGAAAAGTTCTTTGGCAAGAAGTTTGGGGATGAAATATTGGGATATGTACAACCTCTTTCAAATAGTATCAAAAAAACACAAACGTATTTGTAGAGAGAAAGGTAAAGCAAACACAGGTTGACCATCCCTAATCCAAATATCCAAAACTTTATGAATGCTACCATGAAGCCACAAGTAGAAAATTCCACACAGACTTAACTTCATGTAAAGGGTCACTGTCAAAATGTAGGTGCACTAAAAATATTGTATAAAATTATTTTCAGTCTATGTTTATATGGTGTATATGAAACAAATGAATTTCATGCTAGATTTGGGCCCCATCCCCAAACAGCTTATTATACATATGCAAAAATTCAAAAAAAAAAAAAAAAAAGCTGAGATCCAAACATTCTTACATTGTTTCAGATTTGGTATAATAAACTGGGAAAAATGTTAGCAAATAGTGAGTCTAGATCAGGTATGTCCAACCCACAGGCTATATGTGGTCCCACAAGATCATAAACTTTTAACCTTATTATGTGATTTTTTTTTTTTAGGGGATATGTGTCATGACTCTATTGTGCAGTGCTCCAACTCGGACTGTGCAGACAACAACCAAATGCTACGTAGGGAAGGGCGCGATGCAGTGCTAAATACCTCCTGTGCCACCCACGCAGTCAGTAGAATCAAAACCTGTGCGCCTGTGCATACCAGATGTTGTTACATGCGCTTATGTATCTTGCAAGTAAAGTGCAGCGATTACGGGTAACTACGTCAACTTATCTACACCTGTGTGGGCCTGTGAAGGCCCACACCTGTGAAGTGTTTATTGTTATTAAGAGGCATGTAAATTAACTTATTTCACAAAAACAAGGTCTAATATCCCATGAGTTTTATGTTTACGTTGCCCTCCTTTTTAAATGTTATAATAAAAATATTTTATAAAAGGAAATCTTGCTACTTACACGCATTAACTATATATTTTAATGTGGCCCAAGACAATTCCTCTAAACTCAGTGCTGCCTAAGGAAGCCAAAGGGTTGGACAAACATGGTCTAGATGAAGACTGTATGGCATCTACACACAACTGGGAAGTATGTGCACTGGAGGTTGAACCCAGATCCTCACCCAGGGCTATACGCCAGCCCTTACAATTTTTAAACATTTTCTGTAGATCTGAAAAATTTCAAAAGACTGGGAGAGGAGACATTTCTTTATTAAGATCTTTCAACCAAGAGTTGTACAGGAGTATTTGGTAAATAAGAGATACTTATATATGTTTTTAAATCTTTCAACAATAAGACAAAAAGATAAATATTGGACCTCTGTTTTCTCTGGCAGTCCTTTATAGTATCTAAAGAAGCAGAATATGGAGTGAGAGTAAGGATTGCCAGAACATTAACAAGATGTGACGCTAAATCCCTGGGAGGTTTGAGATGAATAATGAAAGCACAGTTTAATCATTGATTAGAGTTAGAAATAGCAATTAAAAGGCAGAATGAATGAGAAATGATTATTCATTTTACAGTACTTGTGATTAACATCATGCACACTAGCCAGATGCTCTACCACTGAGTTACATCCTCAGCCCTTTTTATTTTCATTCTGAAACCTGGTCTTGTTAAATTGCCCAGGTTGCCCTCAAATTTATAATCCTTCTGCCTGAGCCTCCTGAGCAGCTGGGATTATGGCCAATATACCACATGGTCAGCATTGATAATTTTAAAAATGTTGCTAAATTCATTTGTTAATATTTGAATGAGTTTCTCATCTATATTCAGGAGAGATACCATAGTTTTTATTTCTCACATTATTTATTTTTTTTCTTTTTTTGTGCTGGGGATCAAACTTAAGGCCTTGTGCTTGGTAGGCAAGTGCTCTACCACTGAGCTAAATCCCCAGCCTCTCACATTATTTTCTGTTTGGAATGATGAACTGGGAAGGTTCCCTCCCATTTTCCACACACAGAATTATGTTAATTCTTTAAATTTCTGATACAATTCTCCAACAAAACCATCTGAGCCTGGTGATTTTGCTATGCGTGTGTGAGGGGGTGGATTTTAAATTATACATTCAATTTCCCTTATAGTTATAGCACTGAATAAAACACACAATAAGGTTAGCACCAAATTACTCATCATTAGAGACTAAATGAAAGAAAGGCATGGTTATAAAAAGAAACTATTAATCATTAAGAGCATAACCTACATGTAATATCATGGAAATATACTTACAGAAATTAAATGAAAAACAAATAAATTGCAAACTACTATGCATAGTACAATCCCTGGTTCAAAATATAGCAAAGTATCAGAATATGCATAGTCACTGTATCTTAGTAAACTACAGCTGGCCAACTGCCTATCTTCGTAAATAAAATTTTAACAGAAAACAGCCATGCTCATTTATTGCAACAGGTACTACATGAAAACCAAAGCTAGAAATATATGCTGCTTAGCCCTATCCATATGTCAATCCTTGATAGACCCAAATTAACTGAGATTCTGTTTTACTTGTGTTACATATTTCTGTAATAATCAAATACTTATAATAAACATATTTTTGTAATCAGAAATATGGTAAAAATACCTACAAATAGATGAGTCTTATTCTTACTTTTATAATCAAGTTTGGAAGCCAGGCATGGTGGCACATTCCCGTAATCCCAGCATTCTGGGCGGCTGAGGCAGGAGGATCACAAATTTGAGCCCAACCTGGGCAACTTTAGAAAATCCTGTCTCAAAATTAAAAATACTAACATTATTACTAATACTAATAATAAAAGGGCTGAGGATGTAGCTCAGTGTGAAGGCCCTGGGTTCAACATCTGTATTAAGAAAAACAAAAAATGTTTGTAGCCAGGTGCAGTGGTGCATGCCTGTAAAATGCAGCTACCCAGGAAGCTGAGGCAAGGAGAATCACAAATTTGAGGCTATCCTGAGCAGTTTAGCAAGGCTGCTTGCAAAATAAAAAAGAAGAGCTTGGAATGTAGCTCAGGGCTAGGGAGTCCTTGGGTTCTATCACCAGTACTGGGAAAAGAAAAATTATAAGCCAAGTCTGTTGCACATTTATGCATACAGAAAACATTAGTAAGAAAAGACAAAATATTAATAGTAAGAAAATCTGTGTAGTAGGACCACAGTGCTTTTCTGTTTCTTCTTTATTTCTGACCTACCAATTTTTAACATGAAACATATATTAGTTTATTAATTATAAAAATAAAGCTATTTTTATAATGACCAAAATAAAACAAACCTCCTTGTAAATGTAAAATGTAAACTTTCCTATATCCAAAAACTATGATACAGTCAGCATAACTGAATCTTTTCTTGAGGAGCTGGCATTACTACGAGCATAAAATTTAATGAGTTCATGAAGTGATAGGTAGTATAATAAAGACAAATAAAACGCAATAGGTTTGAGCAGTGGACCTGGAAACTTTTATTTTATGGTTCTATCTGCTTGCTCTTTGATAATTTCTTTCTCCATAAAGATATCTATAAGATACTTGGCCACTATACATAGCTGGGTAGCATAGCACAGATGGCTGCCTTTTAAAATACCACCATTATTATGGTCAAGTAGGAAGAATTTTCTTTCAAGTAACTCCTCCTGTTCTGTAAGAATGCTTTTCTGTACTGTTTCTATCAAAGTCGTTGGAGTAAATAGAATGCGAAACAATGTGATTTCTGCATCTCTACCTGTGACAAGTACCTCCAGCTCAGTTCACACCCACTCTTTCATATCTAGCCACACAAACTGGATCCCTATGAATAAATGCAGAGCAACTTCTATCACTTAAAAACCATTATAAAAATACAAAGTGTCCCAGGTAAAGACGGTAAACTGAACACAGGCTTTTGACCTATGCTGCTCGCTCTGGACGTCTCATGACAGTGGTTTGGTTTTTCTTTTTTCTTTTTTTTTTTTAAGCATAAATCCACGAGGCAAAATATAATAAGAAAGGAGACAATAGCAACAAAACTTCAGAAGCTGGAAAGCAGATGGATGAACAGTAACTGACTCTGCAGACCAAAAAGGCTGAATTTTAAATAAGCAGGAAAAGCTAAGAAGCAATTCAGATTTTGCCACTCAACCCCACCCCCAAAATGTCCAGGAATCATACACCACGTATTACTGAAAATAGTGTTAAAGAAGGGATGAAGACAGGACTGAGTGAAAATCTGTTTATGAAACTATTTGATGCCTAAATTCCCTATATTTCTCCAAAACCTCTCCCACAGCAATTCTGACATGTATTTTCTGAAATGA